>CM076575.1:1810061254-1810259742 GCA_034641835.2 Pinus albicaulis
CGAGGAGGAGATCGCTGGTGGGATCTCAGACTATGCTCACCTAGATGATGTTCTTCAAGCCTATCAGGGGCATACTGTAGGGGTGCTGAGTCGTATCCACTGCTTGCTGAGGCAGTTGGTACGGGCGGTGACGTGCTATCATGAGCAACACATTGATTAGGCACCTAGGATTTTTATTTATGCATATTTTTGAGAGACATGTCATCTCGAGATGTAACTAAAACATACATATATATTTTTTCGGGTTTTTATGATGCACACACTACAAAAAATCAATATATACATATATACATATGTTTTCTACATGGGTCTATTTACATATGATGATGTTTTATAAGTTGCGCAAATGTATATCTAATACAATGTTAGCCACTGCATCAGTTAATGTATTCATTCATCTTGGTATATGTTGATATGTGATGAAATCAAAATGTCTTTCAGGAAAATTCATACGTAAATACAATCTCAAAATGCATGGGTTTCGAACTGAATAATGACCATTAATTTGAAGAACAACAAGCTGCGAATCTAGATTTGCAAGCAATGTGTGTATGTCAAGGTTAACTGCCTCGGTTAATAGTTCCACAACAAAACTATATTTAGCGGCATTGTTTGTTGTTTGACCTAGACAAATACCTTGTAGGTTAATCAACTCACTAGCAAGATTATAAATTACCCAGGCTGCCGAAGACAAGCTCCTGGTACTGCAGGAAGCACCATCTGTGAAACCGACATAAGGGGTAACATACATCTGCAGAACCAGCAAGACCCAATAAGCAGAAAAAATCTTACAAAGCACATCAAACATAAACATGCACAAAAATGAAAAAATCACCTATGTACACATATCATGCATGAATGACTCAAGCATAATACTTTTTCAGGTACAACCCATTTCTGGGCTATGCTAAGGGATAACCTTCATAATCAATAATCTCATAAGCCCCATTCTATAACACACATTTTAAGATGTAGGGCCCATGCCACATGCGTTGGAATTTCCCTGCCCCCAGCTTGTCATGAGCTTGGTCATATAGGACAACGAGGTCGCCTTTGATAAAAGAACGAGGGGAAACTATTTGGTCAAAATGAGCTTTGACTCGCTTATTCTGTGCTTCGATGACCAAGGTAGCTAAGCGATGAGTTTCATCCAATCTACCAAAGTAGAGGATATGTTCTTCCTCGGGTGAAGTATTAGGTAATAATTCCACAGCTAGTTTGAGTGAAGGGATTTCACACTCAATTAGAAGAGTAGCTTCCAGACCGTACACCAACTGAAACGGGGTGAATTTCCCACTGCTATCATCCTTGCCCATAAAATTTCTCAATTACCCTCTATTGAAGAAAAACCAACTATATCAAATTGTATAATCTTGATGTAGTTAATTTAAAATGAAAAAAAGCCAAATCACACCCAAGGCTGGAGGATCCAATTTTGTTAAGCATGGAGGATCCAAACCTCCTAAGACTGAAGCAACAAAAGCCCCAAAGTCTACTCCTGCTATCACTGTTGAGACCACTATGACTATTAATCCTCTTCAACCTCCAGTGTCCAATGAAGAAGTTATCCCTTTGGTTGATGTAGATTACAAAATTGTAGACCATCTATTAGAATTCAATTTGTTAGGAGTTCACAACTGGTGTCATGAAAAGTTCCTTGAAAAGGAATAAATGCCTCTCTGGGATACAAATCTTCCCAAGTATGTAATCCCCTTAACACACCCTAGTCAGGACTTGATAAGACTATGCCAGAAGTATTATGTCCAAGATCAAAGATCAATGGTGAATAATGATAGGGAAACCCTTTTTTCTATCACTGCAGAGTCAATCAATGAAATTTTGCAGTTATATTTTGACCCTAGGGTAGTCCCATTATCCACTGAAGCATTGACTCAATTATATTTAGGGTTAGATTTCCCTAAAAGATTCATGATTTTTCAAAACTTCATGGCTAGTCATGTAGACATCCCAAAGTTGAATCCTCCCTATTCCACTTCGAAGTTTCCAGAGGGTTCTAGGCATGTAATTTCTATGTTATCCTTCATATTTTTCTATTTCACTAATGAGTTCACTGATGAGTCTATCCTTGGGTTTTTTTCTACCTTGTCTCCTGGTCAACCTCCTGCTGTGATCTTTGATTTTTCCAGGTTTATTGTTGATTCCATACACCATCAATTTACAAGTTACCCACTGAAGGGATATTTAGGTATTCTTCCTATTTGTTTCATTTGTTCTTATTCCCACAAGTAGATCACTTCCCAATAGCATTACATAAAATGAATGTAGAGGGCCAGCCTCTATCAGCTGTCTTTCGGACATCATTGTTGAGAAAAGAAGGAAGTGAATACAGTTACATAGATTTCACAGATTTGTTTATCAGGCCAGCTATGAATTTGCTAAAAAAATCAGAACAGCCTAGAGTAAGTGAAGAGACAAAAATGATATTACAACTGTCAGAAGAAGCAAAATGGGAGATGGGTACTTGTATGAGAAGCACACTAAATTAAGAATCTTTGGAACCAATATGCTTCCATATAAGTTACCTAAGTTTTTGAATATCAGAGTCTTTGGTCTAGAGTATTTGAGATAGGTTTTGAATGTTGATGCTATGCATTTCATGGCTTCCAAAAAGAAGACACGGTTCAAACTAAAAAACCAAATTGGCCCTTTCATATTGAATAATAGGGATGCTGAGAAAGAGATAGAAAAGAGATTATCAGCGCTGAAATTCCAAGTGAGTTTCCCTTGGAATTATGACCCCCAAGGTCTTTTGAACAGTATAAGGGTTAAAAATAAGCTGCCTCCTTTTATACATCAGCCAAAGAATGATATTGAAATTTTTTCCAATCAGACAGAATGGGAAGAAAATACATTGGTAGATTTAACTGCAAATACACAACCAATAGGAAAAAAGGATACCACACTTGTTGTGGTAACTCCTAAACAGCCAGAGACTTCAAACAAAAGGAGCAGACATGAGGGAGTCTACACAGCAGAAACTACTTCAGATACTAATTTTAAACTCATCTATAACAAAAGGCTAAGATTTGGCTCCATAGGCAAAGAAAAACTTATTGAGGTTGAAGATGAACCGGAGGTCAGTAATGATGAGGCCACTACAATAATTAAAGAGACTTTGACAGAGATTGAAAGAGAACCAGTAGCATCCAAAGGAAAAGAGACCCAAATTATTGAGCAACAAGTGAATATGGAAACTTATTCTTCTCAAATAGCAGAAGAAAAAGATTTGGACATCAAGGAGAGATATAAACAAATCAAACAAAGGAATGAGGAAATTAAAAGTGAGATTTATTCTCAATTTCTCAAGCAGAAGCCAGGAAATCAAGATAGATTTCTTACAACATTTGATTACTCTTCAAATAAGATGATCATGTCTTATTTACAACCAACTACTTCAACCCCTAAAATAGTGGATGATTACAAAAATATGGAATTTAAAGTAGATATTGAAAAAGTGCATGAATTGGATCAGATAGAATTTCTTAGACATAGCTTTGAGATGCTATATTCCACTGTGGTAACAAAGGCCATGAGTGTAAAAAAATTGCAAAATACTATTATCAACATGCAAGACCAGATGAAACGTGATAAAGGCTCCTTATATGCAAAAGATCTAAGGATCAAGGCCTTAGAAGATTTGATTATACAAATAGGAGTTGACCCATAAAATGTACAAGATGCTGAAGTATTAATAAAGAAGAAAAATGATGATATTGCTTCTTTAAGGAAACAATTAAAACTTTCTCAAAGTGAGCACCCACAGAGTAAGGAGATAATTCAAGAACAAAAGGAAAAAAATGATATGATGTAGTTGATCATAAAGCTAACTTCCCAAATTAAGGATATGGAAAGTCAATTGGATATACTGATGAAAGAAAAAGAAACTGTGAGGGAAACTGATACTTCCATTATTCCTACAGTCATACCTATTATTATTGTTGTTGTTCCTTCTACACTGGGAGAAAAGTTAGCACCAAAAGAGCCACTGGCAACTGTAGTGTCAGTGCAATCAGCTGCTACCTCCCAAACAGAATCCTCAACATCACAGGTGCAGCAGACAAATGATGCAGGGTAGATTGTCAAATCAATGGAAGAAATGACATTGAAAACCAATTAAATTAACAGTGTGAAGAAAAAGATTTAGAATATGGAGGTATCCAATAAAGCAGTATTGATTAATGCCAACAACTATGAACAAAAAGCTAAAAAGACTTGAAGAGCAAGTCAAAAGCCTTCAGAAGGATTTGAGTTTCACTACACAGATTTATTATATAATAAATCACCTATGGACCAATATTATTGAGGCTATACATCTTCAATGGCCATCCATACAGATAATATATGAATAGAGAGACCTCCTTCTAGCAGCTCAAGCTGAAATAAAAAGGACAACAAAAAAATTAGTAGATAAACCAGCATAGGAATTAAAGCTAATTACCTTCTTAAATAGTAAGAACATGACTGAGCTAGAATAATTGAAGATACAAGACATGACATAGACTATATTGCAAATCAAGAAAGTTTTGACAAAGAAAACCCTAATGAACAACTTGAAAGAAAAATGCGATGCCATGAATTTTTCCATCACCATGTTTTTAGCAAAGTATACCATGCTAAGACAAGCTGGTATTCTAGACATTCATGTCTTCAATGATCAATTATGGATCAAAAGGAATATGATAAAAGGATAAGGGACCATGCCAAAGAACAGGTGAATAAGCAACTGCCACAAGGATCTCCAACAGGGAAAGTTGTTCTCCAATACATTGAATATTTATTCTTCCTTCAGAATGAAATCAAACATTTGTTTGTAATTAAGAAAAAAATTTCTAAATACACTGATGCAGATGAGAACTATAGAAAGATGAAAAGTATGAAGATACCAAGCACTGAACAGTGGCATCAGTTTACTGATTTGTTTTAGCTGCAAAGAAGAAAAACAGTGATAGAGAGTGCAGAATGAAACAGTCAATTTGAGAAGGAAACAAATAAAACAGTTATTTGATTTTGAACTTTTTACTGCTAAGAAGTCTCTTTTTACAACAGTTAAATATCAAAGTATCAGTTTAAAGAGTATCAGGGTGAAAGAGCATAGTCAAAGTGTATCAGAAAAAAAAGCAACAGTCAGTTGATTTTGACTGCTGTAATTTCCCTTTAAAAGCAGTAACATGATAAATAAACAATGTGAAAGAAACTCCAGGATGAAGTGCAATGTCAAAGAGTATAAGCGGAAAGAGTATCAGTGAAGTTATCTTCCAAAACATATTTTCAAAATTCCAGCAAGCATGGACAACTATTCAACAAACAATTTTTGTTTGATAAGATTAATTCTATATTTTCTAGATAAGAGGATATCTTGCTAAAGTTGTTAAGCAACTTTCCCTCTTAATATGTAAATATATTTTATATTTCCTAGAGTTATTCCTAGATCTCTCTAGGATATTTGTAATGAAAATTTGTATAAATACTTCATTTTGTGAAGTGTTCAGTGTGGAATAAAATTTCTAAGAATATTATAGACCTTTGCTGGTACGTTGGAGGCTCACTTGTGTTGATTTCAAAGAAAAAATCTGGACAATAGCCAATTGGACTTTATAATTCAGGATTCATGCGATAATTTGAAGAGTAAAGTGCATCTAACTTGTATTTTTTTCCATTTTGAGTTACATACAAATTCATATATGTTGTTCAATATTAAAGATTAATTAGGAGAATTATTTCAGGACTAGTGTAAGAACTCCCTGTCTTAACTACTTAATCATTTAAATTTTTTCTGCTAATTTTCGGATTTAGGAATTCTTAATTGCTCCTAGTCCCATTTGACCTCTGCCTCCTTCCTCTTTTTCCAGATCAAATGATCCTTCATTGCCCTTTATCCTGAAGCAAGCCATCTCATAAAAACAATCTATTCAAATCTTTGAGGGTTATCTATCTTGCCCTGAATACATTATCATCCTCTTGGCCTTGAATTTCTAGTTCTACTTGCTAGACTTTGACTCCATAGCCCACTGCACTAGTAGATACCTCTTTAATTTGTCTTTAAGTAATCTTATTTTCCACCAAACATTTCAAAACAAAAATCAATTGTTCTATCATAACTAGCCTAAAACATTAAACAAAAACAAAGTTAAATCATAAAGAGAGAGCCCTCTCTGAAATTTAGGAAGGCTAGATCCTAAATTTACAAAGTAGGTTTGTGGTTACCCCTAGTTTTCTTAAAATAAAAATAAAAAAGCCCAAAATCTTTAGAAATTACCAGGGTGATAACATATTGGCGACCATACTAGGGACCTAACCAATCTCCAAATTTAAAATTAGTCTTAAATGAAGATTTTTAATCTATATTTTTACTTTAAGATTATTTTTAAAGGGTTGTGGGTATTCATAAATAGTCATTCTGGCTTCTAGGAAAACCTACTATACTAGGTCTAACCTGGATCCTAAGCCTGCATTTATAGTAGATAAACCAGAACAGATTGGAAAAAACAAAAAGAAAAAACAAATTGTCAATTTAGAAACTGAAGTACCATTAAGAAAAGCTAATTCTTTACCCAAAGAATTAGTGATATTATCTGATATTGATTTTGATTTCAAGTTTGAACAATCATTGTTTAAAGTTAAATCTGAAACTGATTTAAAAGATATTGTAATAGATCATGCTTTTACTTCTTTCTTAAAAGCAAAACATAATATTATTTCAGCAAAAAGAAAATCAGATAAATCTGAATCTCAAAATCAAATAGAAATGATTAATGTTACATTGATTAAAGACATTGATGAAGTTATTAAATTAGCCCATTTATTATCTCACATTAAGCCTCCAGTTTTCAATTACACACAACAATAATTTCAGCAGCAGATTCAAATCTCTATGTTGTCACTTCATTTTTAGATTCCACTACAAGTTCATTTATAGAAAAAATTACTCCTGAGTTGCCTTTGTAGCCTAGGATATTATTTCTCTCATTCACTCAATCCACTGCATCCACTAGTTTTATAAGCACTACATCTTTATTTCCAAATAATTCCATATATATACCAACGTCTTTTCCAAGCTCTTCAAGCACAACTTTCAGCTCATCAACTACCATATCCAGCACTACTCCTATCATTATTGTTATACCTCCTAGTTCAGCAAAACTTCAAGCCATGGCTACTAGGCATGCTCCTCTTGTATTACCCCAAAACCTCCATGATATTCCCCAATATTATCAAAAAAATATACCACTATTTGATGGCCAATCACAATATACTGCTCAACAACATGTTACAAGAATAACATATTATTGTGAAATCTATGAAATAGATGAATCAAATGTTCAAATGAGGTTGTTTGCTCAAAGTTTGATAAGAGAGGTTAAAAAATGGTTAAAAAATTTAGCTGCTAGTAGTATAGCCAATTTAGATGCATTTCATAGAGCATTCTTAAATAAATGGGAAAAGAAAAAGAACCCCCTGCAAATCTTATCTAAATTTGATTCTTTAAAAAGAGCTCCTATGAGTCTGTTCAGGATTACTTGTCTAGGTATAACAGTGTTTATAAAGCCATTTCTGTTGATCTTAAACCTACACCCTATTCAGTACTTCTTAAATTTCTAGATGGATTTGATCCAAATATGGCTTATCGACTAAGAGAAATGAATGCAGAAACATTAGAACAGATGCAATTAGATGTTGTTGGTGTAGAAATAAATATTCTAGCTAAAAAAGCCAGACTTAGGAATGAAAGGAGAGTCACAATCAAAGAAGAAAAATCAAATTCAGATGGTAAATTTGACTTTTTTGCTAAAAATTTAGAAAGGTTGGTTGAAAGATTAGACAATATTGAGAGAAAACCCTAATGGGATAACCAACCACAAATAAGAAATCCCAACTTTGGGAAAAACAATAATCCTAGAAAAGGTAAAGAAGTTTCTCCAGATCAAAACATTAGGCCCCCATTCCAAGAGAACTATGTTGAAAGTTCTCAAAATAATGATGAAGATGAGGATGACATCAATATAGTAATGGGGATAGATGAAGAAAACACTATTTTCCTCACTCAGGAGGATCAAGAACTTTTTGAGCTTCAACAACTCAAAGTAGAATCTAGTGGATCCTTTGATTTCAAACAAGTTTATGACTTCGCTTTTAACGAAATTCACAGTCAGTATAACCTTAGAAACATAAAAAAAATGAAACTTCTACAGAAAACAACTCTCAAAATCAAACTAAAAAGAATGTAGAAGCACAAAAAACAAATATTTTGCAAATTCTCCCAAGGGAAAACAAGAAAAATTCCAATCCTCCCAGTCCCAAAAAGTCACCAAGTCCAAAAAAATTTGATATCACTAAAGAAGTGGCCCAATCCTCCAATAATGCTAAAAAATCCAACATTACCAAAGCCCCTAATTCAGCAAAATCAGCAATTCATGATCCTAAAAAGAATCTTGCTGATTCTAAATTAGAAAATCCCAAAACTGTAAACATTAAAGCTTCTGCTGAAAGTTCAAAACCTGAAAAAACATTTGCTGCCCCTATATCTGTCCCTGAAAAGAAAACTAAAGACAACAAAAGTCAAGAAACTCAAACTGAAAATAAAATAACAACTCAAGATAAAAGTACAACTACTGAAATGCTTGAAAAACCCACTCAGATAAATGTTACTAAAGATAAACTAATTTAGATTAGTAAGTCTCAATCATCATTTAATATTCAATCTGAAATAGCTAAGTTGAAAATACCAATTCCTGTAATAGAATTTGTAAAAAATGACTTATATAAATCAACAGTTACTGAAACTTTGAATTTGAATGATGGTGAAGATTCTATTAATTTAAATGATGATCAACCTGAATTAATTTTTGGCCCTGATGTAAATGGTAAGCATTCAGATGGATTAGTTCCTCCCTTCTATATTAGTCTTACAATTCACGATCAGATTTTACATAATGCAATGTTAGATTCAGGAGCTTCCCACAATTTAATGCCAAAATCTATTATGGAAACTCTGAATTTAGAAATAACAAGGCCTTATAAAGATTTATTCTCATTTGATTCAAGCAAGGTTAAGTGCATTGGATTGATAAAAGATTTATGTGTAAATTTGGTTCAATATCCTGGTAAAAGCATGGTTATGGATATTGTAGTTTCTGATATCCCACCAAAATATGGTATGCTTCTTTCTCGCTCATGGGGAGCTCAGCTGCAGGGATCTCTAAAATTAGACATGAGCTATGCCACCATAACAGTATTTGGACATCCTAGGAAATTTTATAGAGAAACTTTAATGAAATACATGGTTAACAGTGCTGAGAGATCAATCAATTACCCAATTTACTTAACACCAACTAAGCTTGATTCTTTCATTTTATGTAAATATGATAATAATGAAATCCAAACAGAATTAATTGACATAAAGCCTAAACCAAACAATGATATTAGATTGGAGATTTCTGTGGTGTAGTTTTTCAAAAGTAAGACTCGGAATATCTGCAGACTACTGTGGATATTCCGAGTCTTACTTCTGAAAAACAATGATATTATTTTTCATGAAGCCCTTTGGCACTTAGACTTAGATGGCTCAGTGAACAAGTCAGGAGCAGGAGCTGGAGTGTGGATCTCAAACATTGAGACCAGTCATTCGGAAGGACATGCCTTTAGACTCAACTTCAAATGCACCAACAACATGGTAGAGTATGAGGCACTTATCTTAGGCCTCCAAATCATCATAAATTTGGGAGGTAGGAGAATTTTAATTATGGGAGATTCAGAATTAATCATTAAACAAGTAGATGGAAACTATTCTGTTCATAATCCTAGATTAGCCAGATATAGAGATGCAGCAATTGATTTATGTGATGATTTACTAGAATGTAAGTTTGCTACTATTCCTAGAAATCAAAACTTGCAAGCACATTTCCTAGCAACTTTTTCTATCACATGTAACTTACCTTTTCAACCAACATATAGATATACTGCTAAAGTTAAATATAGACCCATTGTCCCTGATAATGTTAAATACTGGCAGATTTTCTCTGAAGATGAACAGATTTACCATTTTTTGAATAGTGAGGATGAATTTAAAAATTGTAAGATAGACACAGATGTTAATTCAGATTTAGAATGTAACATAGATTCAGATGTTAATTATGAAATAAATAACATAGATGCACATAAACTTACCAAACCCACTGTATTTACTCAATCTGACATAGATAACTTAGGGAAGGTAGACATAGAGGAAATAATTGAAGATGAAATTGAGATGTTATATTTAAAAGATAATTTTTTACCTAAGGGTATAACTCCTTTGGAGGACTTGTTTGATTCCAATGATGTGCCCAAAAAGCCTAAAATGGAACCAGTCAAGTCTGACATTGAAAAATGTAACACTAGGATAGACACAAAACCAAAAATGATCAAATTATCAAAAAATTTACCCCCTAAAGAAAAAGAAGAATACATTGAACTTTTAAAGGAATATCGAGATATTTTTGCATGGAGTTATGAAGATTTAAAAGCATATGATACAAAAATAATTCAACATAAGATTCCTATAAAAGATGATCAGAAACCATTTACGCAAAAATTGAGGAGGATTAATCATGTCCTATTACCTTTGATTGAAAAGGAAGTTAAGCACATGTATGATGCCCAAATCATTGCACCAATCAGATATTCTGATTGGGTTTCTAACTTAGTACCTACAAGAAAGAAAACTGATGAAATCAGATTATGTGTAGATTTCAAGAATCTTAATAAGGTGTCTTTAAAAGACAATTACCCTTTACCCAAAATGGACCATATTTTACAAAGGGTAGTTGGTTCTTCTAGGATATCTTTATTAGATGGTTTTTTAAGATATAACTAGATACTTGTTCAAAATGAAGACCAACCTAAAACAACTTTTACCACTCCATGGGGCAATTTCATGTATGTGAAAATGCCTTTTGGTTTGATGAATGTTGGAGCTACCTTTCAGAGGGCTATGGACATAGCCTTTGCTAAGGAAATACATGAATTTTTGGTTATTTATTTAGATGATATTACTGTTTTTTCTAAGACAAATAATGATCATTTAGATCATCTGAGACAAGTTTTCATTAAGTGTTGAAAAATTGGTATATCATTAAATCCAAAGAAAACTCTTTTTGGAATAGAAGAAGGAAAACTACTTGGACACATAATTTCAAAGGAAGGTATTAGGATAGATCCAGGAAGAATAGAAGCCATACTACAAATTCACCCACCTAGGAACATCAAAGAGTTACAAGCATTTTTAGGTAAAATTAACTTTTTGAGAAAAATTATTTCTAATCTGGCAGAAATCATCAAAGAACTGAATAACATGTTAAAAAAGGACTATGTTTTAAAACAGACAGTTGAAGCAAAACGGTCATTCGAATCCATTAAACATGCTTTAACAAAAACTCCAGTCCTAATCAGTCCATACTTCAAGAAAGATTTTATAATCTTTTCATTTGCCTGAGAACATACCATAACTGCAGTTCTACTGCAGAAAAATGACCAAGGTTTTGAACAGCCTATAGCATTTTTCTGTAAAACCCTTAGAGATGCACCTTTGAGATATAACATAATGGAAAAAAAAGCTTTAGCTTTGGTTAAATCCATAAAAGATTTCAGAGCGTACATTCTTTACTCCCACAGTATTTCCTATGTCCCTAATTATGTAGTCAAAGATATTTTAACACAGGATGGGCCAGATGGAAGAATAGGAAAGTGGATTGCCACTATCCTTGAATATGATATAGAGATTAAACCAACCAAGCTCATAAAAGGAAAAGGTTTAGCAAGACTGATGGCTGAATCCAATTGTAATGCTTTGGATATAAATTTTATTTCCCAGATTGATGACCAGGAAGAGATGGCGACTCCATTTATCTGTAAAGCCTATCTAGACTCACCATGGTACTCAGATATTATCTTTGTACTTACAAATTTACAAGCTCCTCCCGGATTAACTAGAACAAAAGCTAGATTCATCAAACTTAAAGCAATGAGATATTGTATTCTAGATAAAATGCTTTATTAGAAAGAACAAAGTGGGATATTACTGAATTGTTTACTAAAATCAGAAGCTGACAAAATTCTTGGAGATTTTCATGCAGGTGATTGTGGAGGACACTTATATTGGAAAAGTACAGCAGATAAGATTCTTAGAGCTAGTTTTGACTAGCCTACCTTATTTGCTGATGTGAAAAAATTTGTTACTTCATGTCACAAATGTCAGATTTTTGAAGGAAAAAGGAAGTTGTTAGCTTTACCCCTCAAACCTATTTCTACTGAGATGCCTTTTCAACAATGGGGTTTAGACTTCATTGGAGAAATTCACCCTCCATCCTCTGTCCAACACAAATTGATATTTACTGCCACAGATTATTTCACCAAGTGGATTGAAGCCATTCCTACCAGAAAATCCACTGACTCAGTTATTATTTCTTTCATAGAAAATTTTTTTTTATCTAGATTTGGATGCCCACAGAAAATAATTGCTAATAATGCAACTGCATTTAAATCTAAGAAAATGATTGCCTTTTTCCACAAGTATCATATTATCCTAGGCCTCTCTACTGCTTATTACCCTTAGGGTAATGGCCTAGCTGAATCTTCAAATAAAATCCTTGTGAGTATCATAAAAAAAACTACTTGAAGAAAATAAGAAAACCTGGAATAAGAAGTTAGTCTATGCCTTATGGGAAGATAGACGCACTACCAAGATGTCAATTGCAACATCTCCTTACCAGATTGTATATGGGATGGATGTAGTTTTCTCGTCATCTTTAGGTGTTCCAGTTATGAAAATTATCCAAGAATCACAGATAGAACTCAATGATATACAGAGAAGGATAAATCAAACTATTCATCTTCAACAGACAAGGGAAGAAGTATATGAAAAATCTCAAGTCATTAAAGAGAAAATCAACAAAATATTTGATAAAAGAACTAAAGAAGATGACTTTTCCATAGGAGATCAAGTGTTAAAATGGGATTCCAGGAGAGAAGAAAAATGAAAACATGGAAAGTTTGATGTTCTATGGAAAGGTCCTTATGTCATTTATGGGTACAGAGGTAACAATGCATTTTTTATTAGAAATTTGGATGGAACAGACATTCTAGAAGGACCAGTGTATGATAGAATGCTTAAACACTACTATTCTTCTAAGTTAACTAACAGTTAGTCCTAATTCCATTTTATATTATTGTAAATATCCATTGTAGTTTGTAGATTGGATTGGATGTTTCTTTCCAAAGTTGAAGCCCAGAGTGAAGGCCCTAAGCTTTGAAAAGTAAAATTTCATAAGTATGAGATTTTTTTTCTTTTTTTTTGCAGAAAAAAAAAGACAGTTACAGGATCATCATGGTCAAAATGGAAGGCTACTGATCTTAGAGTTCTTGACATTTCACCAGGAAATACCATCACCATGTGAAGCCACTGTTAGGGTCCTATAAGAATAGGATTCATAATTTTGAATTGACTTATGATAGTCTTGTAAATATGTACATACCTTGCTTTCTGCAAGTTGTTTTCCCATATTTTGTAAAAAAATAAAAAAAAAGAAAATAAAAAAAAGGGTAAAGTCCTAAAAGAAAAATCAAAGGACTTACAAAAAATAATATACCCCAAAGAAAAAAGAAATAAAACATGAAAGTGAGCAAGTCCAAATGCCACTACCTTTTACTTTGTTACTGATGATTATGGCAGAGTGTCAATAAATGCCATAATCCATGATCAGTTGAACTGCTTAATATTGACTTGTCATGTTTCAATTTTATTGTTGTAGAATAGTGAATAAAGATTAGTCAGACAGTTTAATCCTGACTAATTAGTAGATAGGTAGAAAATAAGGAGGAGCTCATGAGTTTAATCTGAGCCCTCGGATGATATAAGGTAGATTTAGATATTTTTTATTTCTTTCAAAAGAATAAAATGTTCAAGGTTGCTAGCTCAAATGCACCTACAAAATGAAAGAAAAAACGTTGGATTAAAAGTTTGGTAGGTAGAAAGAAGTGGGAGAATCATGTAAATACTTTTTACCGTGAAAAATCACTAATTTCCCCTCCCCTATAGTTATTCGGCATTTTAGAATTTTAGTCAAAGAGGCTCAGATCATTTCTCTGACTTCTGTTGGGACTAGACCCAAGGCTTAATGACTGTTAAGTTAAAAGTGTTGAATTCCTATAATAATCCCATTTCATCATTTACCCTAAATTCATCCATTTTCACTTCAAGTTCATAAGTAAAGACCTTTTTACTCAATGAAAAATAAAATCCCCTTTTGATTAATTTCCTTCATTCATAAAAACATAAAAACACTCCAAATATATTATATTCTAGGTCAAAGTGGTCAAATTTTAAATGATAAAGTTTTGTTGTTTACATTATCACTTTACTTAGTCACATAAATATATTTTGGTCTTTTTCATTGTCCTTGGTCATATTAAATTCTAATTTATTTATTAAATCCCTATAAACAAACCTTAACCTATTATATAAACCCCTTTTATTTAAATATCCCCAAAAAACCCACTATTATAAGCTTTTTGCCAAAGTTAATTATCCACATGTTTAAATAAAAAACCCAAATTATATCCCATTCAGCATAAAACTAACATTATACAAATATTCCCGCCCCCTATGGTTATAGACCCCTCCATGATCTAAAAACTATATAATAGAATGAAAAAATGTAAATATGATGTTTGGGACCCCTATGCCTTTGCAATACAGTTGTCAATCTTTCCTGCATCACCTTTTTAAACCAAAGTTTTAATCACCGTAAAACTAAGGTTTATTTCTTATTCCCCATATGTAAAGCCCCAAGCTTTACATAAGATAATCCCTTGATTAATACAACCTGCCTCATGCGCATTTTACCTTGTATATAAACCTTTGATATATATATATATATATATCACCGCCCATTTTTACCCTTTGGAACCATATACCTCATATTTAGCTAACCTTTATATGTTAAAACCCTGGTTATATGATATAAAGGTTTTATTACATTTTCCCAGTGCATAAAGCCGCCCAATCCCACATCCTTCGACTGCAACTTTTAAACTCATCCTGATCATTCGCCTTCACTTATCAAATCTAATAGCTGACGACCATTTTCATGCTCCCAAACTAAACGATTGACAAATGCCCAAACGAGCACGAAATGGGAAGTTTTTCTATTACCACATCCTATGACGTGTCACTTTTTGATACGATCTCATTCATTTTGCTCAATACCGTTTACTGCCAAAACGCAGCGTGAAACCCACCGATGGTTTTATGCGTTCATAAAATAAAAACCTTGGTACCATATATAGCTCACGACCCATTTTCACCCTTTGGAACCATATACCTCATATATAGCTAACCTTTATATGTTAAAACCTTGGTTATATGATATAAAGGTTTATTACATTTTCCCAGCGCATAAAGTTGCCCGGTCCCACATCTTTCGACCACAACTTTTAAACTCATCCTGATGATTCTCCTTCACTTATCAAATCTAACGGCTGACGACCATTTTCACGCCCCCAAACTAAACGATTGACAAACACCCAAACAAGCGCGAAATGGGCGGTTTTTCTATTACCACCTCCTATGATGTGTCACTTTTCGATACTATCGCGTTCATTTTGCTCAATACCATTTATTGCCCAAACACAACACGAAACCCACCGATGGTTTTCCACGTTCATAAAATAAAAACCACTCCTGCTAGTGATTTGACTTGGAGTTATTGCAGTTTTTTAAGATTTATAATAAGGATTAAAACCTTTGTTATACGTTTTACTGATGTATTTGTGCATTCTCGACTGTGAAAAGCTGCCCGACTGTACAAAAATCCTTTTGAGCAAATTATTTACCTTTAGTTAGAGAAAAAACCCGATTTCAACCACTATTCTACTATTGGAAGACCATTCAAAGCCATTTCTCTGCATCAGCATTGCAGGAACCATCAACGCATCAGAAACCCTTCTCACAACATCAAGATACCTGCAAATCAGGTATTTTCCTGAATTTGGCTTGCAATTTCACAATTTCAACCGCCAATTGAACCAATTAAGATACAAAGAGTGAAATTGCCCATCCATTTTGTTCAAAACCTTGAAAAAAGAGGGCAAACCCTCGCAATTTTTTCCCAGAAATTGCCATTTGCTGAAAACTTATTTTTTATGTCAAATTCTCAGTCAGAGACCCTTGAAAGACAAATTCCATGGTTCAAAAGGTTTTTAAACCCACAGAAAACCTTAAAACCCCTTTTTACAGTCCTAATCATTCAGAAATCCTGTGTTTTCTATCTCAAACTTGTTCCTTGTGTCCTAAAAATCCTATTGAGCACTAAATTTCCCACTGCTATCATCCTTGCCCATAAAATTGCTCAATTACCCTCTGTTGAACAAAAAATTAACTATTTCAAACAGTCTAATCTTGCTTTAGTTACCTCAAAATGAAAAAAAATCAAATCACACCTAAGGCTGAAGGATCCAAGCCTATTAAGCCTAGAGGATCAAAACCTCCCAAGAATGAAGTAGCAAAAGTCCCAAAGTCTACTCCTACTATCACTGCTAAGACCACTGTGACTGTAAATCCTCTTCAACCTCCAATTTCCAATGAAGAAGTTATCCCCTTGGTTGATGTAGATTACAAAATTGTAGACCCTCTAGTAGAATTCAATCTATTAGAAGTTCACAACTGGTGTCATGAAAAGTTCCTAGACAAAGAAGAAATCCCTCTCTGGGATACAAATTTACCCAAATATATAGTCCCAGTAACACATCCTGGTCAAGACCTAATAAGACTATGCCAGAGGTATTATGTCCCAGACCAAAGATCAATTGTGAATAGTGACAGTGAAATCCTTTTTTCTATTACTGCAGAGTCAATCAATGAAATTTTGCAGTTACAATTTGACCCTAGGGCAGCCCCATTATCCATTGAAGCATTGACTCAATTATATTTATGGTTAGATTTCCCTAAAAGATTCATGATTTTTCAGAACTTCATGCCTAGTCATGTGGACATCCCAAATCTGAATCCTCCCTATTCCACTTCCAAGTTTCCAGAGGGTTCTAAGCATGTAATTACTATGGTATCCTTCATATTGGGCTATTTCACTGATGAGTTTACTGATGAGTCTATCCTTGGGTTTTTTTCTACCTTGTCTCCTGGTTAGCCTCCTGTTGTGATCTTTGATTTTGCCAAGTTTATTGTTGATTCCATACACCATCAATTGACAAAGTTACCCACTGAAGGGGTATTTAGGTATTCTTCCTATTTATTTCATTTGTTCTTATTCTCACAAGTAGATCACTTCCGAATAACATTGCAGAAAATGAATGTAGAGGGCCAGCCTCTATCAGTTGTTTTTTGGAGATCATTGTTGAGAAAATAAGGAAGTGAATATAGTTACACATATTTCACAGATTTATTTATCAAGCCAGCTATGAATTTTCTACAAAAATCAGAACAACCTAGAGTAAGTGGAGAGATGAAAAGGATATTACAATTGTCAGAAGAATGCAAAATGGGAGATTGGTACTTGTATGAGAAACACACTGAATTAAGAATCTTTGGAATCAATTTGCTTCCATATAAGTTACCTAAGTTTTTAACTATTAGAGTCTTTACTCTAGAGTATTTGAGACAGGTGTTGAATGTGGATGCTATCCATTTCATGGCTTCCAAAAAGAAGACATATTTCAAACTAAAAAACCAAATTGGACCTTTCATAGTGAATAATAGGGATGCTGAGAAAGAGATAGAAAAGAGATTATCAGAGCTGAAATTCCAAGTGAATTTCCCTTGGAATTATGACCCCCAAGGTCTTTTGAACAGTATAAGGGTTAAAAATAAGCTGCCTCCTTTTATACATGAGCCAAAGCCTGATATTGAAAAGTTTTCCAATAAGACAGAATGGGAAGAAAATACATTGGTAGATTTAACTATAAATACACAGCCAACAGGAAAAAAGGATACGACACTTGTTGTGGTAACTCCTAAACAGCCAAAGACTTGAAACAAAAGGAGCAGAGATGAGGGAGCCTATACAGCAGAAACTACTTCAGATACCAAGTTCAAACTCATCTACAATAAAAGGCTAAGATTTGGTTTTATAGGCAAAGAAAAACTTATTGAAGTTGAAGATGAACCAGAGATCAGTAGTGATGAATCCACTACAATGATAAACGAGACTTTGATAGAGATTGAAAGACAACATGCATCATCCAAAGGAAAGGAGACCCAAATGATTGAGCAACAGGTGAATATGGAAACTTCTTCTTCTCAAACAACAAAAGAAAAAGATTTTGATATTAAGGACAGATATAAGCAGATTAAACAAAGAAATGAGGAAATTAAAAGTGAGATTTATTCTCAATTTCTCAAGCAGAAGCCAAGAAATCAGGATAGATTGCTTACAACATTTGATTATTCTTCAAATAAAATGATCATGTCCTATTTACAACCTACTAATTCAACTCCAAAAACAGTGGTTGACTAAAAAAAGATGGAATTTAAAGTAGATACTAAAAATGTACATGAGTTGGATCAGATAGAATTCCACCGACACAACTTTGAGATGCTATATTCCACTGTGGTGACAAAGACCATGAGTGTAACCAATTTTAAAAATACTATTATCAACCTGCAAGATCAAATGAAACTTGATAAAGGCTCCTTGTACGCAAAATATCTAAGGATCAAGGCCTTAGAAGATTTGATTCTACAAATAGGAGATGATCCATCAAATATACAAGCTGTTGAAGTATTAATCAAACAGAAAAATGATGATATTGCTGCTTTTAGGAAACAGTTAAAAATTCCTCAAAGTGAGCACCCATAGAGCAAGGAAATACTTCAAGAACATAAAGAGAAAGAAGATATGATGCAATTGATCATAAAGCTTACTGCCCAAACTAAGGATATGGAAAGTCAATTGGATATACTGATGAAATAAAAAGAAACTGTGAAGGAAACTGATGCTTCCACCATTCCCACAGTTATACCTATTATTACAGTTGCTATTCCTTCTACATTGGGAGAAATTTTAGCACCCAAAGAGCCATTGGAAACTGCAGTGTCAGTACAATCAGCTACTACCTCCCAAACAGAATCCTCAACATCACAGGTGCAGCAGAAAAATGATGCAGGAAAAATTGTCAAAGAAATGGAAGAAATGACATTTAAAACCAATGAAAATAACAGTTTGATGAAAAAGATTCAGAATATGGAGGTATCCAATAAAGCAGCATTGATTAATGCCAACAATTATGAACAAAAAGCTAAAATACTTGAAGAGCAAGTCAAAAGCCTTCAGAAGGATTTGAGTTTCACTACACAGATTTCTTATATAAGAAATCACTTATGGACCAACATTATTGAGGCCATACATCTTCAGTGGCCATCATTACAGATAATATATGAACAAAGAGACCTCCTTCTAGTAGCTCAAGATGAAATGCAAAGGACAATAGAAGAATTAGCAGACAAGCCAGCACAAGCATTAAAGCTAATCACCTTCTTAAACAGTAAGAATAGGACTAAGCTAGAAGAATTTAAGATACAAGATAGGACAGAGACTATATTGCAAATCAAGAAAGTTTTGACAAAGAAAAATATAATGAACAACTTAAAAGAAAAATGTAATGCCATGAATTTTTCTATCACCAAGTTTTTAGCAAAGTATACTATGCTAAGACAAGCAGGCATTCTAGACATCCATGTATTCAATGACAAATTTATGGACCAAAAGGAATATGATAAAAATATAAGGGACCATGCCAAAGAACAGGTGAATAAGCAACTGCCACAAGGATCTCCAACAAGGAAAGTTGTTCTCCAATACATTGAAGATTTATTCTTCCTTCAGAATGAAATCAAACATTTGTTTGTAATTAAGCCAAATTTTTCTAAATACACTAAGGCAGATGAGAACTACAAAAAGTTGAAAAGTATGAAGATACCAGATGCTGAATAATGGCAGACTTTTATAGATTTATTATAGCAGCAAAGAAGCAAACAATGAAAGAGAGTGCAAATGAAGCAGTCAGTTTGAGAAGGAAACAAATAAAACAATATTTGATTTTGAATTTTAACGCTAAAAAGTCTTTTACAAGCATAGCTAAAGGTCAAAGTATCAGATTAAAGAGTATCGTGGTGAAAGGCTAGAGTTAAATTGTATCAATAAAAGCAACAATCACATTTTGACTACTCAGAATTCCTTTACGTATTGAAATGACACATAAGTAGCTTGAAAGACATCAATGTTAAAGGTCAAAGAGTAGCAAAGAGGAAAGAGTATCATGAAGTTTTCTTCCAAAAAATATATTTTCAAAATGGCAAAGAAGCATGGACAACTATTTAACATACAGCTTTTGCTTGATAAGATTAGTTCTATTTTCTAGATAAGAAAATAGTCAAGCAAAGTTTTGCCACTGTCCCTCTTAATGTGTAAAGATATTTTATATTTCCTAGAAATATTCCTAGATCTCTCTAAGATATTTGTAATAAAAATTTGTATAAATACTTTAGTTTGTGAAGTGTTTAGTGTGGAATAAAATTGTTAAGAACATTATAGACATTTTGCTGGTACATTGGAGGCTCACATGTGTTGATTTCAAAGCAGTAGTATGGAAAATGGCCAATTGGACTTCATAATTCAGGATTCATGCGATAATTTGAAGAGTAAAGTGCATATATCTTGTCATTGTTTCCATTTTGGGTTACAGACAATTTCATATATTTTGTTCAATCTTAATGATTAATTAGGAGTATTACTTCAGGATTAGTGTAAAAAATCCCTATCTTAACTACTTAATCATTTAAATGTTTTCTACTAATTTCTAGATTTAAGAATTCTTAATTTCTCCTAGTCCCATTTGAACTCTGCCTCTTTCCTATTTTTCTCGATAAAAGGATCCTTCATTTCCCTTTATCCCGAAGCAAGTCATTTCAACAAAACAATCTATCCAAGTCTCTAAGGGTTATCTACCTTGCCCTGAATACATTAGCATCCTTTTGGCCTTGCCTTCTAGTTTTTCTTGCTAGACTTTGACTCCATAGCCCAATGGCCTAGTAGATCCCTCTTTAATTTGTCTTTAAGTAATCTTATTTTCCACCAAAAATTTCAAAACCAAAACCAATTGTTCTATCATAACTAGCATAAAACAATAAACAAAAACAATGTTAAATCATAAAGAGAGTGCCCTCTTTGAAATTTAGGAAGGCTAGATCCTAAAATTCCAAAGTAGGTTTGTGGTTACCCCTAGTTTTCTTAAACTAAAAATCAAAAGCCCACAATCTTTAGAAATTACTAGCGTGATAACATACTGGCGACCATACTAGGGAACTAACCAATCTCCAGTTTTAAATTTAGTGTTAAAGGAAGATCTTTCATTTATCTTTTTACTTTAAGATTATTTTTAAAGGGTTTTGGGTATTCATAAATAATCATTCTGGCTTCTAGGAAAACCTACTATACCAGGTGTAACTCGGATACTAAGCCCGCAGCTATAGTAGATAACCCAGAACAAATTGGAAAAGATAAAAAGAAAAAACAAATTGTGAATTTAGAAACTGAAATACCATTAAGAAAAGCTAATTCTTTACCCAAAGAATTAGTGAACTTATATGATATTGATTTTGATTTCAAGTTTGAACAATCATTGTTTAAAATTAAATCTGAAACTGATTTAAAATATACCGTAATAGATCTCGTTTTTACTTCTTTCTTGAAAGAAAAACAAAATATTATTTCAGCAAAAAGAAAATTAGATAAATCTGAATCTCAAATTCAAATAGAAAGGATTAATGTTACATTGATTTAAGACATTGATGAAGCTATTAAATTAGCCCATTTATTATCTCACATTAAGCCTCTAGTTTCTCAATTGCACACAACAATAATTCCAGTAGCAGATTCAACTTTGTATGCTGCCACTTCATTTTTAGATTCCACTACAAGTTCATCCATAGAAAAATTTA
This sequence comes from Pinus albicaulis, assembly GCA_034641835.2. Lineage (NCBI taxonomy): Eukaryota > Viridiplantae > Streptophyta > Pinopsida > Pinales > Pinaceae > Pinus > Pinus albicaulis. The sequence continues at coordinate 1,810,083,261 of CM076575.1, forward strand.
CTCCTGAGTTGCCTTTACAGCGTAGGATATTATTTCCCTCATTCACTCAATCCACTGCATCGACTAGTTTTATAAGCAGTATATTCTTATTTCCAAATAATTCCATATATATACCAACATCTTTTCCAAGCTCTTCAAGCACAACTTTCAGCTCATCAGCTACCATATCCAACACTGCTCCTATCATTATTGTTATACCTCCTATTTCATCAAAACTTCAAGCCATGGATGCTAGGTATGGTCCCCTTGTATTACCCGAAAGCCTCCATGATAAGCCCCAGGATTATTAGAAAAATGTACCACTACTTGATTGCCAATCACAATATACTGCTCAACAACATGTTACAAGAATAACAAATTATTGTGAAATCTATGAAATAGATGAATCAGATGTTCAAATGAGGTTGTTTGCTCAAAGTTTAATAGGAGAGGTTAAGAAATGGTTTAAAAATTTAGCTGCTGGTAGTATAGCTAATTTAGCTGCATTTCATGGAGCATTCTTAAATAAATGGGAAAATAAAAAGAACCCCCTACAAATCTTATTTGAATTTGATGCTTTAAAAAGAGCTCCTAATGAGTCTGTTCAGGATTACTGCACTAGGTATAACAGTGTTTATAATGCGATTCCTGTTGATCTTAAAACTACACCCTATTCTGTACTTCTTAAATTTCCTAATGGATTTGATCCAGATATGGCTTACCAACTAAAGACAAAGGAATGTTGAAACATTAGAATATATGTAATTAGATTCTATTGGTGCAAAAATGAATATTCTAACTAAAAAAGCCAGACTTAGGAATGAAAGGAGAGTCACAATCAAAGAAGAAACATCAAATTCAGATGTTAAATTTGAATTTTTTGCTAAATTTTTACAAAGGGTTGTTGAAAGATTAGAAAATATTGAGAGAAAACCACAATGGGATAACCAACCACAAATCAGAAATCCCAACTTTAGAAAAAACAATAATCCTGGAAAAGCTAAAGAAGCTTCTGCAAATCAAAACATTAGGCCCCCATTCTAATAGAATTATGCTGAAAGTTCTCAAAATAATGATGAAGATGAGGATGACATTAATATAGTAATGGGCATAGATGAATAAAACACTATTTTCCTCACTCAGGAGGATCAAGAACTTTTTGAGCTTCAACAACTCAAAATAGAATCTAGTTAATCCTTTGATTTCAAACAAGGTTATGACTTTGTTATTGATAAAATTCACAGTCAGTATAACCTTAGAAATAGAAAAAAAAATGAAACTTCTACAAAAAACTCTTCTCAAAATCAAACTAAAAAGAATGTAGAAGCACTGAAATCAAAGATTTTGCAAATTCTCCCAACGGAAAACAAGCAAAATTCCAATTCTCCCAGTCTCAAAAAATTTCCAAGTCCAAAAATTTTTGATATCACTGAAGAAGTGGCCCAATCCTCCAATAATACCCAAAAGGCTAACACTACTAAAGCCCATAATTCAACAAAATCAACAATTCCTTATCTTAAAAACAATCTTGCTGATTCTAAATCAGCAAATCCCAAAAATGTTAACACTAAAGCTTATGATGAAAGTTAAAAAACTGAAAAAACTTCTGTTGCTCCTGAATTTGTCCCTGAGAAGAAAACTAAAGATAGCAAAAGTCAAGAAACTTAAACTGAAAACAAAAGAAAAAATCAAGATAAAAGTACATCTGCTGAAATTCACGAAAAACCCACTCAGATAACTGTCACAAAAGATGAACTAATTCAGATTAGTTAGTCTCAATCATCATTTAATATTCAACCTAAAATAGCTAAGTTGAAAATACCAATTCCTTTAACACAATTGGTAAAAATTGTCATATATAAATAAAAAATTACTGAAACTTTGAATATGATGATGGTGAAGATTCTATTAATTTAAATGATGATCAGCCTGAATTAATTTTTGGCCCTGATATAAATGGTAAGAATTCAGATGGATTAGTTCCTCCCCTCTATATTAGTCCTACTATTCATGATTAGATTTTACATAATGAAATGTTAGATTCAGGAGCTTCCCACAATTTAATGCCCAAAGCTATCATGGAAACTCTGAATTTAGAAATAACAAGGCCATATAAAGATTTATTTTCTTTTGATTCAAGCAAGGTTAAGTGCATTGGATTGATAAAAGACTTATGTGTTAATTTGGTTCAGTATCCTGGTAAAAGCATGGTTATGGATATTGTAGTAGCTGATATCCCACCAAAATATGGTATGCTTCTTTCTCGCTCATGGGAGCTAAGTTGCATGGATCTCTACAATTAGACATGAGCTATGCCACCATAACAGTGTTTGGAAAACCTAAGAAAATTTACAGAGAAACTCTAATGAGATACATGGTTAGTAGTGATGAGAGATCAATAAATTACCCAATTTACTCAACACCAAATGATATTGATTCTTTCATTTTGTGTAACTCTGATAATAATGAAATCCAAACTAAATTAATTGACATAAAGCCTAAACCAAACAATCATAATATTTTTCATGAAGCCCTTTGGCACTTATACTTTGATGGTGAAGTAAACAAGTCAGGAGCAAGAGCTGGAGTGTAGATCACAAACATTGAAACTAGTCATTCGGAAGGACATGCCATTAGACTCAATTTCAAATGCACCAACAACATGGCAGAGTATGAGGCACTTATCTTAGGCCTCCAAATCATCAGAAATTTAGGAGGTAAGAGAATTTTAATTATGGGAGATTCGGAATTAATCATTAAACAAGTAAATGGAGATTATTCTATTCATAATCCTAGATTAGCCAGATATAGAGATGAAACAATTGATTTATGTGATTATTTACTAAAATGTAAGTTTGCTATTATTCCTCGAAATCAAATTTTGCAAACACATTGCCTAGCAACTTTTGCTAGCACATGTAATTTACCTTTTCAACCAACACATAGATATACTACTAAAGTTAAATATAGACCCATTGTCCCAGACAATGTCGAATACTGGCAAATTTTCTTTGAAGATGAACAGATTTATCATTTTTTGAATAATGAGGATGAATTTCAAAATTGTAAGATAGACACAGATGGTAATTTAGATTCAGAATGTAACATAGATTTAGATGTCAATTGTGAAATAAAGAACATAGATGCACATAAACTTACCAAACCCACTTTATTTACTCAATCTGACATAGATAACTTATAGAAAGTAGATACAGAGGAAATAATTGAAGATGAAATTGAGATGTTAGATTTAAAAGACAATTTTTGACCTAAGGGTTTAACTCCTTTGGAGGACTTGTTTGATTCCAATGATGTGCCCAAAAAGCCTAAAATGGAACCAGTCAATTTTGACATTGAATAATGTAACATTGAGACCCAAAAAAAACTAAAAATGTTCAAATTTTTAAAATCTTTACCCCCTCAAGAAAATGAAAAATACATTGAACTTTTAAAGGAATACCAAGATGTTTTTGCATGGAGTTATGAATATTTAAAATTCTATGACACAAACATAATTCAACACAAGATTCCTATAAAAGATGATCATAAACCATTTAGACAAAAATTGAGGAGGATTAATCCTGTCCTATTACCTTTGATTGAAAAAGAAGTTAAATGCATGTATGATGCCCAAATAATTGCACCAATCAGATATTCTGATTGGGTTTCTAACTTAGTACATACAAGAAAGAAAACTGGTGAAATCATATTATGTGTAGATTTCAGGAATCTTAATAAGGTGTCTTTAAAGGACAATTACACTTTACCCAAAATGGACCATATTTTACAAAAGGTAGTTGGTTCTTCTAGGATATCTTTATTAGATTATTTTTCAGGATATAACTAGATACTTGTCCAAAAGGAAGACCAACCCAAAACAACTTTTACCACTCCATGGGGCAGTTTCATGTATGTGAAAATGCCTTTTTCTTTGATGAATACTAGAGCTTCCTTCGAGACGGCTATGGATATAGCCTTTGCTAAAGAGATACATTAATTATTGGTTATTTATTTAGATGATATTACTGTTTTTTCTAAAACAAATAATAATCATTTGGATCATCTGAGACAAGTTTTCATTAAGTAAGTGTAGAAAATTTGGTATATCATTAAATCCTAAGAAAACCCTTTTTGGACTAGAGGAAGGAAAATTACTTGGACACATAATTTTCAAAGGAAGGTATTAGGATAGATCTAGCAAGGATAGAAGCCATACTGAACATTAACCCACCTAGGAACATCAAAGAGTTACAAGAATTTTTAGGTAAAATTAACTTTTTAAGAAGATTTATTTCTAATCTAGCAGAAGTCATCAAAGAATTGAATAAAATGTTAAAAAATGACTCTGTTTTAAAATGGACAGTTGAAGCAAAACAATCATTTGAATCCATTAAACTTGCTTTAACAAAAACTCCAGTCCTAATTAGTGTAGACTTCAAGAAAGATTTTATAATCTTTTCATTTTCCTCAGAACATACCATAGCTACAGTTCTACTACAGAAAAATGACCAAGGTTTTGAATAGCCTATAGCATTTTTCAGTAAAACCCTTAGAGATGCACCTTTGAGATATAACATAATGGAAAAACAAGCTTTAGCTTTGGTTAAAGCCATAAAATATTTCAGAGTGTACATTCTTTACTCCCACATTATTGCCTATGTCCCTAATTCTATAGTCAAATATATTTTAACATGGGATGGGCCAGATGGAGGAAGAGGAAAGTGGATTGCCACTATCCTTGAATATGACATAGAGATTAAACCAACCAAGCTCATAAAAGGAAAAGGTTTAGCCAGACTGATGGCTAAATCCAATTGTAATGCTTTGGATATAAATTTTATTGCCCAGATTGATTACCAGGAAGAGATGACGACTCCATTGATCAGTGAAGCCTTTCTAGACTCACCATGGTACTCAAATATTATCTTTGTACTTAAAAATTTACAAGCTCCTCCTGGATTAACTAGAACAAAAGCTAGATTCATCAAACTTAAAGCAATGAGATATTGTATTCTAAATAATGTGCTTTATTGGAAAGAACAAAGTGGAATATTACTGAACTGTTTACTAAAATTAGAAACTGACAAAATCCTTGGAGCATTTCATGCAGGTGATTGTGGAGGACACCTATACTGGAAAATTACAACAGATAAGATTCTTAGAGCTGGTTTCTACTGGCCTACCTTATTTGATGATGTGAAAAAATTCGTTACTTCATGTCACAAATGTCAGATTTTTGAAGGAAAAAGGAAGTTGTTACCTTTACCTTTGAAGCCTATTTCTACTGAGATGCCTTTTCAACAATGGGGTTTAGACTTCATTGGAGAAATTCACCCTCCATCCTTTGGCCAACACATGTGGATATTGACTGCCACAGATTATTTCACCAAGTGGATTGAAGCCATTCCTACCAGACAAGCCACTGACTCAGTCATTATATCTTTCCTAGAAAACAACATTTTATTTACATTTGGATGCCCACAGAAAATGATTGCCTTTTGTCACAAGTACCATATTACCCTAGGCCACTCTACTGCTTATTACCCTCAGGGAAATGGCATAGCTGAATCTTCAAATAAAAGCCTTGTGAGTATCATCAAAAATCTACTTGACGAAAATAAGAAAACCTGGAATAAAAAGTGTGTGTATGCCTCATGGGCAGATAGACTTACTACCAAGAAGTCAATTGGAACATCTCCTTACCAGATTGTATATGGGATGGATGAAGTTTTCCCATCATCTTTAGGTGTTCTAGTCATGAAAATTATCCAAGAATCACAAGTAGAAATCAATGATATACATATAAGGATAAATCAAACTATCCTTCTACAACAGACTAGGGAAGAAGTCTATGAAAAATATCAAGTCATTCAAGAGAAAATCAAGAAAATTTTCGATAAAAGAAGTAAAGAAGATGACTTTTCCATAGGAGATAAAGTGTTAAAATGGGATTCCAGGAGAGAAGAAAAAGGAAACCATGGAAAGTTTGACTTTCTATGGAAAGGTCCTTATGTCATTTATGGGTACAGAGGTAACAATGCATTTTTCATCAGAAATTTGGATGGAATAGACATTCCAAAAGGACCAGTGAATGGTAGAATGCTCAAACACTACTATTCTTTCGAGTTAACTAATAGTTAGTCCTAATTTCTTTTTACATAATTGTAAATAATCATTGCAGTTTATAGATTGGATTGGTTGTTTTCTTTACAAAGTTGAAGCCCGGAGTAAAGGCCCTAGGATTTGAAAATTAAAATTTCATAAGTATGAGTTGTTGCAAAACTCAGAAGATAGTTATAGGATCATTGTGGTCAAAGTGGAAGGCTATTGATCTTAGAGTTCTTGACATCTCACCAGGAAATTTCATCCCCATGTGAAGTCGCTGTTAAGGTCCTATAAGTATAGAATTAATAATTTGGAATTGACTTATGATTGTCTTGTAAAAATTTCTACATAGTTTGCTTTCTGCAAGTTTTTTTCCCATATTTTGTTAAAAAAAAAAATAGAAAATCAAAAAGAGGGTAAAGTCCTAAAAGAAAAATCAAAGGACTTAGAAAAAATAATATACCCCAAAGAAAAAAGAAATAAAACATGATAGTGTACAAGTCCAAATGCCACTACTTTTTACTTTGTTACTGATGATTATGGCAGAGTGTCAATAAATGCCATAATCCATGATGAGTTGAACTGCTTAATCTTGACTTGTCATGCTTCAATTTTTATTTTTTATAGAATAGTGAATAAAGATTAGTCAGACAGTTTAATCATGACTAATTAATAGATAGGTAGAGAATAAAGAGGAGCTCATCAGTTTAATCTTAGAAATAAGGTAGAGTTAGATAGTTTTTATTGCTTTCAAAAGAATAAAATGTTCAAGGTTGCTAGTTCAAAAGCACCTTGAAAATGGAAGAAAAAATGTTAAATTAAAGTTGGGTAGGTAGAAAAAGGTGGGAAAATCATTGTAATATTCATGACCGGGAAAAAATAACCAATTTCCCATCCCCTATAGTTATTCTACATTGTAGACTCTTAGTCAAAGAGGCTTAGAGCATTTCTCTGACTTATGTTGGGATCGAACCCAAGGCTCAATGATTGTTAAGTTAAAAGTGTTGAATTCCTATAATAATCCCTAATTGTCATCATTTACCCTACATTCATCCATTACACCTTCATAAGTAAAGACCTTTTACTTAATGAAAAAGAAAATCCCCTGTTGGTTAATCTCCTTCATTCATAAAAACATAAAAACCCTCTAAAAATATTATATTCTAGGTCAAAGTGGTCAAGTTATAAATGATAAACCTTTTCTTTTTACATTATCACTTTACTTAGTCATATGAATATATTTTGGTCTTTTTCATTTTCCTTGGTCATATTAACTTCTAACTTATTTATTAATTCCTTATAAAATACCTTATCCTAATAATATAACCCCTTGTATTTAAATATTCCCAAAAACCCACTATTATAAGCTTTTTTTCCAAATTTAATTATCCACATGTTTAAATAAAAAACCCCATTTACACCCCCTTTGGCATAAAAAAAACCTTATGTAAATATCCCGCCCTCTATAGCGATAGACATTTCCATAGTCTATAACTATATAATAAAAATAAAAATACAAAAGGACTTTAGGCATGCTTTATATATGTCTAAGTGAAAATATTTCCTCGATGTATAAAACCTCACGATTTATATATAGTTTAAACCTTTGGTTAAAGCAAATCCCACCTCATGCGCATTTTTGCCTTGTATATAAACCTTTGATATATATATATATATATATATATATATATATATATATATATATATATATATATATATAACCGCTCATTTCAAACCATTTGTAAACTATATACACCACATATAGTCATTACCATTTGATATAAAACTTTGGATATAGGTACATATGTTACAAAGGTTTTATTACTTTTACCCTGTGCATATAAAGCCACCTGGCCCCACATCCTTTAGTCTGCAGCTTTTAAGCTCATCCCAACCATTCGCTTCCACTTTTCAAATCTGAGGGTGGATGATTCATTTCACACTTCCAAACTAAATGATCACCAAACGCCCAAACAAGCGCGAAATGGGTGGTTTTTTTGTTACTGCCCCCTATGACGTGTCATATTCTGATATGATCGCATTCATTTTGAGCAATACCGTTTATCATCCAAATCCAGCACGAAAACCATCGATGGTTTTCCGCATTCATAAAATAAAAACCACTCTTTCCTGAGATTTGACTTGCATTTATGACAATTTTCAAAGATTTATAATAAAGATTAAAAACCTTTTTTATACATTTTATGTGTATTTTGTCACACCCGACTCATTATACATATTCCCGTTGTTATCATAGCTCCTACTGCGTGTTGAAGCCTTTAATTCCCATTATAAACATGATTTCAATCACTGTTCCCCTGTTAGAAGACCGTTCGAAGCCATTTCTCTGCACCAGCATTGTAGAAACCATTAAAATTACAGAAACCCTTCTCACAACATCAAGATACCTGCAAATCAGGTATTTTCCCCAAAATTTCACCTGCAATTTCACAGTTTGAAACACCAATCGAACCAGTTAAGCTTTAAAGATTGAAATTTCCCATCCATTTTGTTTTAAACCTTGGAAAAAAAGGGAAAAGCTTTGTAATTTTTTCCCAAAAATTTCCATTTGCAGTAAACCTTATTTTGAAGCTAAAATTCTCAATCCAGACCCTTTAAAGAAAAATTCCATGGCTAAGAAAGGTTTCTAAACCCACAAAAAACCTTAAAACCCCTTTTATAGTCCTAATCATTTAGAAAACCTGCGTTTTCTGTCTCAAACTTGTTCCTTGTGTCCTAAAAATCCTAATTGAGCACTGAATTTCCCACTGCTATCATCCTTGCCCATAAAATTTCTCAACTACTCACTGTTGAAGAAAATTAAACTATAGAAAACTGTATAATCTTGCTGTAGTTAGTTTAAGATGACAAAAAAAAAATCACACCCAAGGTTGGAGGATCCAAGCCTATTAAGCTTGGAGGATCCAAACCTCCCAAGTCTGAAGCAGTGAAAGCCCAAAAGTCTACTCCTACTATCACTGTTGAGACCACTATGACTGTTAATCCTCTTCAACCTCCAGTGTCCAATGAAGAACTTATCCATTTGTTTGATGTAGATTACAAAATTGTAGACCCTCTAGTAGAATTCAATCTGTTAGAAGTTCACAACTGGTGTCATGAAAAGTTCCTTCACAAAGAAGAAATGCCTCTCTAGGATACAAATATTCCCAAGTATGTAATCCCATTAACACACCCTAGTCAGGACTTGATAAGACTGTGCCAGAAGTATTATGTCCCAGATTAAAGATAAATTGTGAATAATGACAGGGAAATCCTTTTTCTATCACTGCAGAGTCAATCAATGAAACGTTGCAGTTACAGTTTGACCCTAGGGTAGTCCCATTATCCATTGAAGCATTGACACAGTTATATTTAGGGTTAGATTTCCCCAAAAGATTCATGATTTTTCAGAACTTCAAGCCTAGTCATGTAGATATTCCAAAATTGAATCCTCCTTATTCCACTTCCAAGTTTCCAGAGGGTTATAGGCATGTTATTTCAATGTTATCCTTCATCTTAGGATACTTCACTGATGAGTTTACTGATGAGTCTATCCTTGGATTTTTCTCTACCTTGTCTCCTATTCAACCTCCTACTGTGATTTTTTATTTTGACATGTTTATTGTTGATTCGATACACCATCAATTGACAAAGTTACCCATTGAAGGGGTATTTAGGTATTCTTCCTATTTATTTCATTTGTTCTTATTCTCACAAGTAGATCACTTATCAATAACATTGCAGAAAATGAATGTAGAGGGCCAGCCTCTATCAGTTGTATTTTCGACATCATTATTGAGAAAGGAAGGAAGTGAATATAGTTACACAGATTACACAGATTTGTTTATTAGGCTAGCTATGATTTTGCTACAAAAATCATAACAACCTAGAGTAAATGAAGAAATGAGAAGAATATTACAATTATCAGAAGAATGAAAAATGGGAGATTGGTACTTGTATGAGAAGCACACTAAATTAAGAATCTTTGGAACCAATCTACTTCCATATAATTTACCTAATTTTTTGACTATCAGAGTCTTTTCTCTAGAGTACTTGAGACAGGTGTTGAATGTTGATGCTATCCATTTCATGGCATCCAAAAATAAGACCCAGTTCAAACTTAAAAATAAAATTGGTCCATTCATAGTAAATAACAAGGATGCTGAGAAAGAGACAGAAAAGAGATTATCAGAGCTAAAATTTCAAGTGAGTTTCCATTGGAATTATTACCCCCAAGGTCTTTTGAACAGTATAAGGGTTAAAAATAAGTTGCCTCATTTTATACATGAGCCAAAACCTGATATTGAAAATTTTTCCAATCAGACAGAATGGGCAGAAAATACATTGGTAGATTTAACTTTAAATACACATCCAGCAAGAAAAAAGGATACCACACTTGCTGTGGTAACTCCTAAACAACCAGAGACTTCAAACAAAAGGAGCAGAGATGAGAGATCCAGTACAGCAGAAACTACCTCAGATACCAAGTTCAAACTCATCTACAATAAAAGGCTAAGATTTGGTTCCATAGGAAAAGAAAAACTTATTGAGGTTGAAGATGAACCAGAGGTCAGTAATGACGAGGCCACTACAATAATCAAGGAGAATTTGATAGATATTGAAAGACAAAAAGCATCATCCTAAGGAAAGGAGACCCAAATGATTGAACAATAGGTGAATATGGATACTTTGTCTTCTCAAACAGAAGAAGAAAAAGATTTGGATATTAAGGACATATATAAGCAGATTAAACAAAGAAATGAGGAAATTAAAACTGATATTTATTCTCAATTTCTCAAGCAGAAGCCAGGAAATCAGGATAGATTTCTTACAGAATTTGATCATTCTTCAAATAAAATGATCATGTCCTATTTACAACCTGCTATTTCAACTCCAAAAATAGCGGTTGATTACAAAAAGATGTAATCCGAGGTAGATACTAAAAAGGTACATGAGTTGGATTAGATATAATTCCATCGACATAGTTCAGAGATGCTATATTCCACTATGGTGACAAAGGCCATGAGTGTAACCAATTTGAAAAATACTATTATCAAACTGCAAGATCAGATGAAACTTGATAAAGGCTCCTTATATGCAAAACATCTAAGGATCAAGGCCTTAGAATATTTGATTCTAAAAATTGGAGTTGACCCATCAAATATACAAGTTGCTGAAGTATTAATCAAACAGAAAAATGACAATATCGCTTCTTTGAGGAAACAGTTAAAACTTCCTCAAAGTGAGCACCCATAGAGCAAGGAAATAATTCAAGAACCTAAAGAGAAAGAAGATATGATGCAATTGATAATAAAGCTTACTGCCCAAATTAAGGATATGGAAAGTCAACTGGATATATTGATGAAAGAAAAATAAAATGTGAAGGAAACTAATGCTTATACCATTCCCAAAGTTATACCTATTATTACAGTTTTTATTCCTTATACATTGGCAAAAAATTTAGCACCCAAAGAGCCACTGGCAACTGCAGTGTCAGTACAATCAACTACTACCTCTCAAATAGAATCCTCAACATCACAGGTGCAACAAAAAAATGATGTAGGGAAACTTGTCAAAGAAATGGAAGAAATGACATTAAAAACCAATGAAATTAATAGTTTGAAGAAAAAGATTCAAAATATGGAGGTATCCAATAAAGCACCATTGATTAGTGCCAACAACTATGAACAAAAATCTAAAAGACTTGAAGAGCAAGTAAAAATCCTTCAAAAGGATTTGAGTTTCACCACACAGATTTCTTATATAAGAAATCATTTATGGACCAACATTATTGAGGCCATACATCTTCAATGGCCATCAATTCAGATAATATATGAACATAGAGACCTCCTTATAGAAGCTCAAGGTGAAATACAAAGGATGACAGAAGAATTAGCAGATAAACCAGCACAGGCACAAAAGCTAATTACCTTCTTAAACACTAAGAACATGACTGAGCTAGAAGAATTGAAGATACAAGACAGGATAGAGACTATACTTCAAATCAAAAAAGTATTGACAAATAAAACTTTGATGAATAACTTGAAAGAAAAATGTGATGCTATGAATTTTTCCATTACCAAGGTTTTAGCAAAGTATACTATGCTAAGACAAGCAGGCATTCCTGAAATCCATGTATTCAATGAAAAATTGATGGACCAAAAGTAATATGGTAAAAAGATAAGGGGCCATGCCAAAGAACAGGTGAATAAGAAACTACCACAGGGATCTCCAACAAGGAAAGTTGTTCTCCAATACATTGAAGATTTATTTTTCCTTTAGAATGAAATCAAACATTTATTTGTAATTAAACCAAATTTTTCTAAGAACACTGAAGCAGATGAGAACTACAGAAAAATCAAGAGTGTAAAGATACCAGATGCTGAACAATGGCATAATTTCACAGATTTATTATAGCAGGAAAGAAGCAAACAATGAAAAGTGAAGATGAAACAGTCAGTTTGAAAAGGAAACAAATAAAACAATATTTGATTTTGATTTTTTACTTTTGAAAAGTCTCCTTTTACAATAGTTAGAAGTCAAAATATCAGGTTAAAGAGTATCACGATGAAAGGCCAGAGTCAAAGTGTATCAGAGAATAAACAATAGTTAGCTAATTTGACTGCTGTAATTTTCTTTTTTCATAGCAGTGAAATGATTAATAAACAACGTGAAAGAGTATCGGAGATAAAGTACAATGGTCAAAGAATATAAGTGGAAAGAGTATCAGTGAAGTCATCTTCCAAAAATATATTTTACAAAATGCCAACAAGCATGGATAGCTATTCAACAAACAGTTTTTGTTTGATACGATTAGTTCTATATTTTCTAGATAAGAGGACAACTTTCTAAAGTTGTTAAGCAATTGTCCCTCTTAATGTGTAAATATATTTTTATTTTCCTAGAGTTATTCCTAGATCTCTCTAGGATATTTGCAATAAACATTTGTATAAATACTTCAGTTTATGAAGTGTTTAGAGTGGAATAAAATTGCTAAGAATATTATAGACCTTTTGCTGGTACGTTGGGGCTCACATGTGTTTATTTCAAAACAACAGTCTAGAAAATAGCCAATTGGACTTCATAATTTAGGATTCGTGTGATAATTTGAAGATTAAAGTGCATCTATCTTGTCATTGTTTCCATTCTCAGTTACATACAATTTCATATATGTTGTTAAATCTTAATGATTAATTAGGAGAATTATTTCAGAACTAGTGTAAGAACTCCCTGTCTTGACTACTTAATCATTTAAATGTTTTCTGTTGATTTATGGATTTAGGAATTCTTAATTTCTCCTAGTCCCATTTGACCTCTGCCTCCTTCCTCTTTTTCCAGATCAAAGGATCCTTCATTTCCCTTTATCCCAAAGAAATACATCTCATCAAAACAATCTATCCAAATCTCTGAGGGTTATCTACCTTGCCCTGAATACATTAGCATCCTCCTGGCCTTGCCTTCTAGTTCTACTTGCTAGACTTTGTCTCCATAGCCCAATGGACTAGTAGATCCCTCTTTAATTTGTCTTCAAGTAATCTTATTTTCCACCAAAAATTTCAAAACCAAAATCAATTATTCAATCATAACTAGCCTAAAAATTAAACAAAAACAAAGTTAAATCATAAAGAGACCTCCCTCTCTGAAATTTAGGAAGGCTAGATCCTAAATTTCCAAACTAGGTTTGTGGTTACCCCTAGTTTTCTTAAACTGAAAAAAATCCAAAAGCCCACAATATTTTGAAATTACTAGGGTGATAACACCACCATTTTTCAAAATTCAAAATGGAGATTGTGGGAAATGGATAGTAGCAGTGTGTGCAATGGGAGCATTGATGGTAGTGCGCCTCACACAACGTAAAGTTGCACTGGTGCTTGAGAGATCTTGAGCACTCAAAAGTGAAAAATGCAGATTTTTTTCTATAATTTTTTTTATTTAACCTTGTTCCAATGCACGGGATTTTATAGGCGCATTGGTGTGGTTTCTTAAGATCGCACCAGGATGTTTCAGTTTTGACATGGGTTTTTAGGATGCATCGGTGCAGAATATTTGTAAAGCACTGGTGTGCTACAGTAATAAGATGCACCAGACGGGTTTGTATGGAGCGCACGGTGTCCCGATGTGCCAATGTTTTGTGCACAATGATGTTTTCTCTAGTTGAACGCACTGGTGAGGTTTAGGATGATAAGTGCACTAGAAGAAAAAAATCCGCAAAAACCTCCACCCGCCAACCTCCTCTAGTAACCTCCACTACAAACAGATGTCTGGGGTATTTTTATAAGGGGCTCCTCAAAAACATATGCTAGAGGGTATTTTCCTTGTAGTGAACTTATCCCATCTTTCTTCACTTGCGATTTGAAAATTTACCATCTTTCTAAATACTTCATCCACTACTATGTATCTCTTGAAAGTGGGATTGTTCAGAAACATATGCCTAATCTGATGGTTGATGGCCCACTCGAACTCTAAGGCTTCTAGAAAAGCCTTCCCTATAATATGTCCTTTGATCCCTGCAAATTTAGCTCTGTCTATTGCAATAGTATACAATTTCTTACAATAATATTCTAATTTGATCAATTTATCATTTAAGGCTGCCAATCCTAGTAGTCCTTTTTAATTTAAAACATTAAACTTAGAATGAAACCTTTGGACAACAATGTCCAAGGTTTAACAGTTTGTCTCCAGCTAGTTGATCAAATTCTTCTTTTGTAAGACCTTCTTTATCTCCAAGATGGTAGTTGTCCTGTTAGGAATATTTATTTCTTCGGTCTCTTCTATGCTTTTTGAATTTAACACTTTAATCGTATATGTGGCTTCTCTTGGCTTGGTCTTCAAGGCTGCTTTCTGTACTTCAATTTCTGCTCTAAATCTAGTTATGAGTTCTTGCTATTCAAAGATTATTTGTATGGATGGCCATACTTCTGTCATGGATTGCCTCATGTATATCCAAATATTTTACTTGTCTTGGGCCAAGGTATCAACCATTAAGGACTCACTTTCCAATTTTTCAATCTTGAGTCCCAATCTATGTGACTTCTACATTTCTTCCATATACAAAGTGTCATTCCTTATCTTTTACAACTCTAAATTTAGGAACTTCTCCAACAATTTGTCATTTTGCTGCTTCTATAAAGCCAATTATTGCGCTAATCTAACTGGATCAACTGTTGTTGATGATGATTCAATTGATATTGATGATGATGAAGGTTATGTACCTACAAATTCTATGGGAACTAATGTGACTGGAGCCATAGTTGTATGTTCTTAGTCCTTATCCTTTAGTATTCCTTCAATTTGTTCATAAATTTTATTTATTTGTATGTTTTTCTCAATAATAAGTTTGAGCACCTCTTCCCTATTTTGCTCACTCTCCTCAATTTCTTTGGTCTGTGGATCTTCAGTAGAGGGTAGCTTCAACAGCTTTCATACAGATGAAACATCCGCATTCTTTTTCTAGAGATTTTCTTCTACTGCCTTCTAGTCCTTTGGATCATATCAAATCTTCACTATAAGATCTTCCAAATATTTCATCTTGTTATATTTAGCTAATGAAGATAAATTTTCAATCTTGAGCTGAGATTGAAAATTTGATTGTGCAGTCCTGAGCTTGGAGAGGGATATTGTTGTAGTATCATGTAGGAAAACAAAATTTCACCAAACTGTTTTTGCATGTCCATTTGATCAATGGAATGTATCTTACGGGTATCAAATAAAAATATGGTCTTTTTGTAGTATGATGGAGACTTGGGAAATGGAACCTGAGCTTGAAAAAAGGCCATATGCATTCTCCCTTTTTCACTATCAAAAGCTGAAAGCAATATATTTTGGGAGGTTGAAGTTTGTTTCCAAAATTGCATATATACGTTGGACTTGAGAGTTTCATTCTTTTATCTTATTTCAAAAAACTTGGAAAATTTGTTCTGGTGATATGTACAAGTAGCTCTTGTAGACTGAATTATTACCAGAGGTTCCCTAGAAGGAGAAGCTATGGGAGGAGTATTTGGAACACTCGTTCCAGCTAATATATAAAATTCATCTCCATGATCAATTACCTTTGTTCTTCTTTCTTTTGTATACATTGTTAAACAAATTTTAGGCTTCTTCTGTTGTAATACATATTCTTTCATAATTTTGACATCAGATGAAGACTGGTCTCTTTCCCTTTTCTATTGCTTTCTCTGAGAAACTGGAGTCTAGACATTTGATGTAGGTAGAATGTTTTCCTCTACCTCTTGGAGTGTTCCATCAGGCCATTGCTCTTGATCCATAAATTTCTATATCTTTGGTCTAGGAGTGTGATTATAAGGTGTTTTTTCAATTCAACCCTTAGAGTAGAGATAATCCAAAAAGGGTCATAAGACCATGTTAAAGAAGGATGGAAGTTCATGTTTTTTAACAATGTGCCTCCCCCCACACCAACTGATCTCGTGTTAAAAATGAATGTCCCAAACTTTGACTTTCTCTTCAACTGTGATTTCCTTTTGCCTCACACAAAGTGCATGTTGTCCATGTTGATCATTTGCCTAACGTATTCCAGAGAAAATATTCTCATGGGAAAATATTTAGGCATCTTATATGGTGAAAGCTCACAACCATATACCCTTATATTTGTATAATTCTAGTATAAATACCAGTCACTAGTTTTAATCTGTTCACTTCAATGTAGAATCCTCTTTAACTCATCTCCAATTCTTGGCTCTGCCTGACTATTTAGAAGTTGTACCACTAGCTGTATAAATGAATCTAGAAAATGTGTGTATGAATTTTTGGTTGAACTCTCTCTGAATATCGTTGTCCAATGGATCACTGATTGATCCAGTCCTTGATCATCCTGCTTGCTAAGTTGAATTGGAAATTTATCTCCTTCCTGAAAAAGAAACAAATGAATAAGTATAGAACTGTACTTAAACACTCCTTCAGTAGTAAGATTCATAAATTGTTCATGTATATTATCAGCCAGGAATTGGCTATAATTATACATGAATGTTGGTTGATGATCTTTGTTCAAGAAAGAAAGAAAAACAAGTATAGGTTCATCCACAATCTTATCATCTGGATATCCTAGCAGGTAAGAAAGAAAAGAAAGGAAATGTTTAGAATCCTTGGGGAATATGGAATATGGGTAAGGTGGATTATTTTTAGGTATTTGGGCACACTCAAGTAAGAAAATCTAAAATATTGGAGCTCTTTGTGGGAAATTTAACTTATCGTATAGATCCATAAGTGAATATGGTGAAAAATTACTTAGGGAGTCTAATGAGGGAATTAAGAGCATCTAATTGATAGTTTCAGTAGAGACGGTGATCAGAATGTCTCCATTATGAGCCATTACTGCCTTTTTCATAGGGTCATATTTGGCCTGACACCAAGTGACTAGGTCAGGAAATTCATGAGTTTTAAGGAAGATGTAGAAAGGAAGAAAGGACTCCCAAAATCTAATTGGATCCTGTTTTTCAATGTATTTTTGCTTCAGCCAAGAATGTGGTTCGTGAAAGTCGAACTCACACTCAACATTTTCAATTTTAAATAGGAAATCAACGAGGGGAACATGGTCAAGATCGATCGAGCCTATGCCATAAAGGGTTTCTTCTGGGTTTGTCTTTTTGGATTTACCCTTTGGGGCCACGTTGACAGACATAAGAGGATAGAAGAAGAGAAAGGTATAACTATCAGGGTAACAGAGCCCAGGTTGACCGTAAATGGTGACAAATGAATAGACTATAATGCAAAGGATTGTGTGCAAATGTTCAACCTGCAAGAAACAATAGCAGATTAGATACACGTGACAAATATAGTTACCCGGGTTTATTTATAACTGGAGGGTATGGATAACTGATGCAGGAGCATCAAGGGCATTTTTCACTTGTAAATATGTAATAAAAGGGGATTATTTTATTGATTAATTTGATATTTTTAATAAAATAGGAGATAAAGTGAGGATTTTTTAAATATTCTTTTATTAATTAAAAGGATATGAGAGAAATAGATTAGGAGCAAAATTAGAGAGTAGGTATTCTATGTATGGGTCTTTTTAAAAAGAGAGTCCATACAGGTGCATTGGTTTAACAGAATAGTGGAATAACCTGTTCAAGTGTATGGGACTTTGTTGAGTCCACACCTAAAATATAGATTTAGTTGAGGATTAGGTGGAGTGATTTTTGGAGTGAATTAAATGCATTATTTATGTATAAATATGAGTGGGTTTTGTGAGGAAAATACATTTGAATAGTTGAAGAGTTGTGAGTAGTGAGAAGGTTCTACTTGAGAGCCTTCGGGCGATTGTAAAGGGCCACAGATCTCAAATATCTAGCCAGACAAGAGGTTGTAAGTAATTCTGTTTGCTTCAGATTATATATATTGATTGATTGGGATTATATATATTGGGTGTTTCTTGTTAAAGTCTGAAACTGGGAGTTGAAGTATGTGCATTTGATTTGGATGTGTTTATGAATTCAAAGGAAATTGAATGAATCAATTTTTGTATAGAATTGACAGTTCGATTTGAATAATCGATACCAACTTTGTTAAAAAAAACACAATACAAAACTGATTGCATGTCGATGGCGCTGAGTTGGGTATGAATATTTTGTGAATCACTACTGTTAATGTGTTTGTCTGCGGTCCAATGATAAAGGTCAACATGATATATGAACCACGTTATTAAGGATGTATAAAGGAGAAAAGGAACTCGATATATTTGAATTTGTATCGATTCTGTATGAAATTGCACTATATAATCGTTGACCGCGTCGGTGGTGTGGAGTTGCATCGATTTTATAAGTCGATATCAAAGAGCAACAATACATAACTGTGCTTCGGCCTGTTTTTGAAGTAAAATCAATTGAATTGATTATGTCTGACATTCACGGCGATGATCAGTTTTAATAATTCAAATTTTGTATACAGTGAATTGACATTGGAATTCCAGGGAAGGAACACCAGTCAACGAGTTGGAAAAGTCATTGAATTACAAGTGCTGAAGAATTCAATCTGGCAAAGTCGAATTACAGTGTTAAAGAAATTTTGGAAGGGCGTTTTGAAGGACTTCAACAGCATTGAAGACCTGGTGGTGTATCATCGAATGGAATTTGATGTTGCATAGTTAACCAAAAATTCAACATGTAATGTTGATGGGCGACGTTCTGCAACTGGTATAAATTGTTCTGCAGATTGTGGACTGTATAAGCCAGGATCGCTGGCACTAAAACCAGCATGATCGAGTGTGTGCATGAAATCGAATTGTGAATGGAGTATTTTATGCGGCTAATCTGCATTAGTCGAAGTCTAAATGAACGTGTGAATGGTTGATTTGAACCAGGTTGATTCCATGTTTAGGAAATCGTCTGTATAATTGTTTAATTGCAGAGATTTCAATTGCAAAGAAGTTCTATCGCGGATCGATGAGGTGTTCATGGAGTGAATCGATCGACTGTGGAGGTGCGTATGAATGGTAAGTTGTGGAAGAAAAAAAACTCCGAAACAGTGGAAGGTCAGTTTGATGCTGCGTTATAAAATCTATGCGGGGATTCAGTTTGTGTTATATGCTAGAAGTATTCATAAACTATGAGTCAAATGATATTTGAATAATTGCATTGATATGCATTGAGATTATTAAAGGAACTGGCGTATTAATGGTGGAAATTATGAATGGTGGCATTTAAGTTCAATGCGTAAAGATTGGTTAATGTTGGAATGCGAAAATTTCATATGCATTGACTTGATTTGTCAATGTCAAGCTTTATTAAAGAAAAGCCAAGGGGGAATTATAAATAATAAAATCAAACAAAGATTTTCTAATGAGAATTTAAATCAATGGGGTTTTTAAATGAGAAGATGGTTAAATCTGAGCTGGATGATTTGAGTTTTATAGTCATGGTTTTATAACCATAAAACCATAAATGGGTAAGATAGCTTTCGCAATTGAAAAGTGTATGAAATTGCCCAGATTGGAGTCTTAATTCGGAAGTGATTGCAGTGCATTCTTATATGCATAGTCTTTTTGAAGATTCTGGGTACGGCAGGGTTGACCCTGCATCATTTTTGGTATCAGAGCTAGAAGGCTCTGTTGAAATGGAAGATGTTTATTTTTTTTCTGAATGAGGACGGGAAAGTTCTGTTGAGAACTGAAGTGTTTTATTTGAATGTGTTTTAATCTAATATGCAATCTACAGAAATTGCAAGTGAACAGGATTGCAGAAGTGAATGGAGGACAAGATCATGCTGGATCTTAAAGGTGAGATGATTTTTTGATTTGAAATTTATGATTGAAGTTTATGATTGTAGACAAGATGATGGCAGTGAACCTGACATTCAGCTAAAGGCTGAATAGGGAGGACAATTGCAGTGTCCTGAAGAGGAATTAAGTTGAAGAGATAGCCTAGAGAGAGAGCAGAAGAGAGTTCTCAAGAGGTTCCAGAGGCAGTGAACCAGTACTTACCAAAAGACTGAGTGAGGAGAGCTTGGTGAGATAAGTGGTGGCGGGACAGGAGAGCTTGCTGTTACAGAGGCTAGTGAAACTCATGATGAGTGAGAAACTCATGGAGAAGATGATCATGGAGGACCAGAGAAGAGGTTCAAAGGAATGCCATAGAGGTGAAATGACTGATGAAGTCAGAGAAAGAGAAATTGCAGTAATGAAGGTACAATTGCAGGAACTAGAGGAATGGCTGGAAGAGCAGGAAAATCAGAATAGAGGATGGATATTTCCACTGAAGGGAAAGAGAGTGATTTGGCAACTATTGCAGATGAAGTTGAGGCAAAGTGTGATTTCCTTATTGAAGAAGGAGCTTAGATTTCTTGAGCCAGAGATGGAATTTGAATATTCCACATGCAGATCTGTTCAAAGGGAAGTGCTTGAGGAAGCATTCGAGACTGAAAAGTCTTGCGGTTTTAAAACTAATGAGTTGTGTATGTTTGTAGGTACAGCACAGGGAGATGAGCAAGCTTTAGAGTTTGTTCAAGAAGAGTTGAATCTAAAGTCTGTTCAGATCAATGCTGAGAGAGTAAGATCTCAGGAGGGAAAGAAGACGAAGGAGTCTAATCGGAATATTGGTGCAGAGAGAGAAGGACCAGCTCATGATTGGTCAAGAGCTGGTGAAGGTATGGAAAATTGTGTGAAGTTTCCAAGTTATACTCCTAATGAAATTTTTGAATTGTATAGGAAACTAGATCTTCAGAGAAGAGAATTAGAGAGACAGAGGACTTATGTGCAGGATAATTTGTTGAGGAAGAAAGGTAGGAAATTTTTCATGTATGACAGTTTTGGAGCAGAGGATGGTAAGAAGGCGAGACTAGCTCGCAGTCTCATGATGAATGAAAATCAGCATACTGATGTGCTAACAGAGGATTCAGAAAGTAACTCAGAGTAGCATACTGAAGTGTCGCCAAAGAAAGCTGAGGAGAAAGCCCGTGAAAATTTTCTGAGTCTCGAAGAAGACTTGGAGCTACAGAGAAAAAACTTGGTGACTGAATCAACAAGTGAGACTATTGGGTCTTGTGATTTTGAAGCTGACAATTTGATTGTGTTTACAGGTGATGTAGAAGATAGTCCATCATTTGGAATTGTCTTGGAAGAAGAAGAATTGTTGCAGAAATAAGATGAGACCGTAATGTCTCATATGTAGAGGCTTGTTACCATGGGTGACAAGAAAGAGGTTGCTTGTCTGTATATCCAAGAGAAGACTGTGGGGCGAAATTTTAGAACTGCTACAGTGTTAGAGGATGAGGCTACAGTGTTTGAAGAACTTGATTTGATTGCCAGAATCAATCAAGATGATGATGGACAATTTCTGAAGATTTTCGAAGGGGAATATGGAGGTTATGTTGGAGTTAATTTGCAGCATGTTGATGAAATGCTGAAATGTTTGCTGGAGACATTTGAACTAGAGAAAGAAATTTCAAATGAAATTGCAGATGATGAGCAAAGGAATGTTGCAGAGGGACAGGAAGTTTGGAAGGCAGCAACATGTGGGGTAGCATTTGCGGGAGTAAAACCAATGTTAGCAACATTTATGATGGCAGCTGAAGCAACATCTATAGTGGTAGCTGAGACAACACTGACAGCAGTAACATCTATGGGGGCGCTGAAGCCTTATATTTTTTATTCTAACAATTGTTTTGTGAATACAGGTTTTATTACAAATGCTGGAGAAAATCTATTAGATAGATAAATTGAGCTGATGAGGCGGATGATGATGAAAGTATTCCGGAAGAGGCCAACAGCAGTAAAACAAAGGGTAAGCAGCAAAAGAAAGATAGCAGAAGATTGTGAAAGCCTAGTCAGTGGGGCGATGCAGCATAAAGTGTGGAGACCTGGAGAAGAAAAAAAGATAGAAGCAGTGACAAGTGGAAAGTTACAGTACAACATATGCGATCCAGGCATACACATATCCGAACACATGATCAGGCGATCATGATTAATTTTAATGTTGGGAGTCTGATGTAGAAACATCAAGGGCATTTTTCATTTGTAAATATGCAATAAAAGGGGGTGTGACATTTTTATTATTTTATTAATTAATTTGATATTTTTAATAAAATAGGAGATAAAGTGAGGATTTTGTAAATATTCTTTTATTAATTAAAAGGATATGAGAGAAATAGATTAGGAGAAAAATTAGAGATTAGGTATTCTATGTATGGGACTTTGTTGAGTCCACACCTAAAATATAGATTTAGTTGAGGATTAGGTGGAGTGATTTTTGGAGTGAACTAAATGCATTATTTATGTATAAATATGAGTGGGTTTTGTGAGGAAAATACAGTTGAACAGTTGAAGAGTTGTGAGTAGTCAGAAGGTTCTACTTGAGAGCCTTCAGGTGATTGTAAAGGGCCACAGATCTCGAATATCTGGCCAGACAAGAGGTTGTAAGTAATTCTGTTTGCTTCAGATTATATATATTGATTGATTGGGATTATATATATTGGGTGTTTCTTGTTAAAGTCTGAAACTGGGAGTTGAACTATGTGCATTTGATTTGGATGTGTTTATGAATTCAAAGGAAATTGAGTGAATCAATTTTTGTATAGAATTGACAGTTCGATTTGAATAATCAATACCAACTTTGTTAAAAAAAACACAATACAAAACTGATTGCATGTCGATGGTGCTGAGTTGGGTATGAATATTTTGTGAATCACTACCGTTAATGCGTTGGTCTGCGGTCCAATGATAAAGGTCAACATGATATATGAACCACGTTATTGAAGATGTATACAGGAGAAAAGGAACTCGATATATTTGAATTTGTATCGATTCTGTATGAAATTTCACTATATAATCGTTGACCACGCCGGTGGTGTGGAGTTGCATCGATTTTATAAGTCGATATCAAAGAGCAACAATACATAACTGTGCTTCAGCCTGTTTTTGAAGTAAAATCAATTGAATTGATTATGTCTGACATTCACGGCGGTGATCAGTTTTAATAATTCAAATTTTGTATACCGTGAATTGAAATTGGAATTGCAGGGAAGGAACACTAGTCAACGAGTTGGAAAAGTCATTGAATTACAAGTGCTGAAGAATTCAATCTGGCAAAGCCGAATTACAGTGTTAAAGAAATGCTGGAAGGGTGTTTTGAAGGACTTCAACAGCGTTGAAGACCTGGTGGTGTATCATCGAATGGAATTTGATGTTTCATAGTTAACAAAAAATTCAACGTGTATTGTTGATGGGCGACGTTCTGCAATTGGTATAAATTGTTCTACAGATGGTGGATTGTATAAGCTAGGAGCGCTGGCACTAAAACCAGCATGTTCGAGTCTGTGCATGAAATCGAATTGTGAATGGAGTATTTTATGCGACTAATCTGCATTAGTCGAAGTCTAAATGAATGTGTGACCGGTTGATTTGAACCAGGTTGATTCCATGTTTAGGCAATCGTCTGTATAATTGTTTAATTGCAGAGATTTCAATTGCAAAGAAATTCTATGACGGATCGATGAGGCATTCATAGAGTGAATCGATCGACTGTGGAGGTGCGTATGAATGGTAAGTTGTGGAAGAAACAAAACTTCAAAACAGTGGAAGGTCAGTTTGATGCTGCGTTATAAAATTTATGCGGGGATTCAGTTTCTGTTATATGCTGGAAGTATTCATAAACTATGAGTCAACTGATATTTGAATAATTGCATTGATATGAATTGAGATGATTAAAGGAACTGGCGTATTAATGGTGGAAATTATGAATGGTGGCATTTAAGTTCAATGCGTAAAGATTGGTTAATGTTGGAATGCGAAAATTTCATATGCATTGAGTTTATTTGTCAATGTCAAGCTTGATTAAAGAAAAGGCAAGGGGACATTATAAATTATAAAATCAAACAAAGATTTTCTAATGTGAATTTAAATCAATGGGGTTTTTAAATGAGAAGATGGTTAAATCTGAGTTGGATGATTTGAGTTTTATAGTCATGTTTTTATAACCATAAAACCATAAATGGGTAAGATAGCTTCCGCAATTGAAAAGTGTATGAAATTGCCCAGATTGGAGTCTTAATTGGGCAGTGATTGCAATGCATTCTTATATGCATAGTATTTTTGAAGATTCTGGGTACGACAGGGTTGACCCTGCATAATTTTTGGTATCAGAGCTAGAAGGCTCTGTTGAAATGGAAGATGTTTGTTTTTTTTCTGAATGAGGACAGGAAAGTTTTGTTGAGAAATGAAGTGTTTTATTTGAATGTGTTTTAATCTGATATGCAAGCCACACAAATTGCAAGTGAACAGGATTGCAGAAGTGAATGGAGGACAAGATCATGCTGGATCTTAAATGTGAGATGATTTTTTGATTTGAAATTTATGATTGAAGTTTATGATTGTAGACAAGATGATGGCAGTGAACCTGACATTCAGCTAAAGGCTAAATAGGGAGGACAATTTCAATGTCCTAAAGAGGAAGTGAGTTGAAGAGATAGCCTAGAGAGAGAGTAGAAGAGAGTGCTCAAGAGATTCCAGAGGCAGTGAACCAGTACTTACCAAAAGACTGAGTGAGGAGAGCTTGGTGAGTTAAGTGGCGGCAGGACAGGATAACTTGTTGTTGCAGAGGCTAGTGCAACTCATGATGAGGGAGAAACTCATGGAGAAGATGATCATGGAGGATCATAGAAGAGGTTCAGAGGAATGCTATAGAGGTGAAATGACTGATGAAGTTAGAGAAAGAGAAATTGTAGTAATGAAGGTACAATTGCAGGTACTAGAGGAATGGCTGCAAGAGCCGGAAAATCAGAATAGAGGATGGATCTTTCCACTGAAGGGAAAGAGAGTGATTTGGCGACTATTGCAGATGAAGTTGAGGCAAAGTGTGATTTCATTATTGAAGAAGGAGATTAGAGTTCTTGAGCCAGAGATGGAATTTGAAGATTCCACATGCAGATCTGTTCAAAGGGAAGTGCTTGAGGAAGCAGTCGAGACTGAAAAATCTTGCGGTTTTAAAACTAATGAGTTGTGTATGTTTGCAGGTACAACACAGGGAGATGAGCAAGCTTTAGAGTTTGTTCAAGAAGAGTTGAGTCTGAAGTCTGTTCAGATCAAGGATGAGAGAGTAAGATCTCAGGAGGGAATGAAGACGAAGGAGTCTAATCGGAATATTGGTGCAGAGAGAGAAGGACCAGCTGATGATTGGTCAAGAGCTGGTGAAGGTATGGAAAATTGTGTGAATTTTCCAAGTTCTACTACTAATGAAATTGTTGAATTGTATAGGAAACTAGATCTTCAGAGAAGATAAATAGAGAGACAGAGGACTTATGTGCAGGATAATTTGCTGAGGAAGCAAGGCAGGAAAGTTTTCATGTATGACAGTTCTGGAGCAGAGGATGGTAAGAAGGCGAGACTAGCTTGCAGCCTCATGATGAATGCAAATCAGCATACTGATGTGCTGACAGAGGAGTCAGAAAGGAACTCAGAGCAGCATGCTGAAGTGTTGCCAGAGAAAGCTGAGGAGAAAGCTCGTGAAAATTTTCTGAGTCCCGAAGAAGACTTGGAGCTACAGAGAGAAAACTTGGTGACTGAATCAACAAGTGAGACCATTGGGTCTTGTGATTCTGAAGCTGACAATTTGATTGTGTTTACACGTGATGTAGAAGACAGTCCATCATTTCGAATTGTCTTGGAAGAAGAAGAATTGTTGCAGAAATAAGATGAGACCATAATGTCTCATATGTAGAGGCTTGTTACCATGGGTGACAAGAAAGAGTTGGCTTGTCGGTATAGCCAAGAGAAGATAGTGGGGCGAAATTTTAGAACTGCTACAGTGTTAGAGGATGAGGCTACAGTGTTTGAAGAACTTGATTTGATTGCCAGAATCAATCAAGATGATTATGGACAATTTATGAAGATTTTCAAAGGGGAAGATGGAGGTTATGCTGGAGTTAATTTGCAGCATGTTGATGAAATGCTGAAATTTTTGCTGGAGACATTTGAACTAGAGAAAGAAGTTTCAGATGAAATTGCAAATGATGAGCAAAGGAATGTTGCAAAGGGACAGGAATTTTGGAAGGCAGCAACATGTGGGGTAGCATTTGCGGGAGTAAAACCAATGTTAGCAACATTTATGATGGCAGCTGAAGAAACATCTATGGTGGTAGCTAAGACAACACTGACAGCAGTAACATCTATGGGGGCGCTGAAGCCTTATATTTTTTATTCTAACAATTGTTTTGTGAATACAGGTTTTATTACAAATGCTGGAGAAAATCTATTAGATAGATAAATTGAGCTGATGAGGCGGATGATGATGAAAGTATTCCGGAAGAGGCCAACAGCAGTAAAACAAAGGGGAAGCAGCAAAAGAAAGATAGCAGAAGATTGTGAAAGCCTAGTCAGTGGGCGATGCAGCATAAAGTGTGGAGACCTGGAGAAGAACAACAGATAGAAGCAGTGACAAGTGGAAAGTTACAACATAAGATATGGGATCCAGGCATACACAGATCCGAAAACATGATTAGGCGATCATGATTAATTTTAACGTTGGGAGTCTGATGCAGGAGCATCAAGGGCATTTTTCATTTGTAAATATGTAATAAAAGGGGGTGTGACATTTTTATTATTTTATTAATTAATTTGATATTTTTAATAAAATAGAAGATAAAGTGAGGATTTTGTAAATATTCTTTTATTAATTAAAAGGATATGAGAGAAATAGATTAGGAGCAAAATTAGAGAGTAGGTATTCTATGTATGGGACTTTGTTGAGTCCACACCTACAATATATATTTAGTTGAGGATTAGGTGGAGTGATTTTTGGAGTGAATTAAATGCATTATTTATGTATAAATATGAGTGGGTTTTGTGAGGAAAATACAGTTGAATAGTTGAAGAGTTGTGAGTAGTGAGAAGGTTCTACTTGACAGCGTTCGAACGATTGTAAAGGGCCACAGATCTCGAATATCTGGCCAGACAAAAGGTTGTAAGTAATTCTGTTTGCTTCAAATTATATATATTGATTGATTGGGATTATATATATTGGGTGTTTCTTGTTAAAGTCTAAAACTCGGAGTTGAACTATCCGCATTTGATTTGGATGTGTTTATGAATTTAAAGGAAATTGAATGAATCAATTTTTGTATAGAATTGACAGTTCGATTTGAATAATCGAGACCAACTTTGTTAAAAAAAACACAATACAGAACTGATTGCAT
Source organism: Pinus albicaulis (assembly GCA_034641835.2). Lineage (NCBI taxonomy): Eukaryota > Viridiplantae > Streptophyta > Pinopsida > Pinales > Pinaceae > Pinus > Pinus albicaulis. The sequence goes on from CM076575.1 coordinate 1,810,110,981, forward strand.
GTCGAGGGCGCTGAGTTGGGTATGAATATTTTGTGAATCACTACTGTTAATGCGTTGGTCTGCGGTCCAATGATAAAGTTCAACATGATATATAAACCACGTTATTGAAGATGTATACAGGAGAAAAGGAACTCGATATATTTGAATTTGTATCGATTCTGTATGATATTTCACTATATAATCGTTGGCCGCACCGGTGGTGTGGATTTGCATCGATTTTATAAGTCGATATCAAAGAGAAACAATACATAACTGTGCTTCGGCCTGTTTTTGAAGTAAAATCAATTGAATTGATTATGTCTGACATTCAAGGCGGTGATCAGTTTTAATAATTAAAATTTTGTATACAGTGAATTGACATTGGAACTGCAGGGAAGGAACACCAGTCAACGAGCTGGCAAGGTCATTGAATTACAAGTGCTTAAGAATTTAATCTGGCAAAGTCGAATTACAGTGTTAAAGAAATGTTGGAAGGGCATTTTGAAGGACTTCAACAACGTTGAAGACCTGGTGGTGTATCATCGAATGGAATTTGATGTTGCATAGTTAACCAAAAAGTCAACGTGTAATGTTGATGGGCGACGTTCTGCAATTGGTATAAATTGTTCTGCAGATGGTGGATTGTATAAGCCAGGAGCACTGGCACTAAAACCAGCATGCTCGAGTCTGTGCATGAAATCGAATTGTGAATGGAGTATTTTATGCGGCTAATCTGCATTAGTCGAAGTCTAAATGAATGTGTGATCGGTTGATTTGAACCAGGTTGATTCCATGTTTAGGAAATCATCTATATAATTGTTTAATTGCAGAGATTTCAATTACAAAGAAGTTCTATCATGGATCGATGAGGCGTTCATGGAGTGAATCGATCAACTGTGGAGGTGCGTATGAATGGTAAGTTGTGGAAGAAACAAAACTCCGAAACAGTGGAAGGTCAGTTTGATGCTGCGTTATAAAATTTATGCGGGGATTTAGTTTGTGTTATACGCTGTAAGTATTCATAAACTATGAGTCAAATGATATTTGAATAATTGCATTGATATGCATTGAGATGATTAAAGGAACTGGCGTATTAATGGTGGAAATTATGAATGGTGGCATTTAAGTTCAATGCATAAAGATTGGTTAATGTAGGAATGCGAAAATTTCATATGCATTGAGTTTATTTGTCAATGTCAAGCTTGATTAAAGAAAAGGCAAGGGGACATTATAAATAATAAAATCAAACAAAGATTTTCTAATGTGAATTTAAATCAATGGGGTTTTTAAATGAGAAGATGGTTAAATCTGAGTTGGATGATTTGAGTTTTATAGTCATGTTTTTATAACCATAAAACCATAAATGGGTAAGATAGCTTCCGTAATTGAAAATTGTATGAAATTTCCCAGATTGGTGTCTTAATTGGGCAGTGATTGCAATGCATTCTTATATGCATAGTATTTTTGAAGATTCTAGGTACGGTAGGGTTGACCCTGCATCATTTTTGGTATCAGAGCTAGAAGGCTCTATTGAAATGGAAGATGTTTGTTTTTTTTCTGAATGAGGACAGGAATGTTCTATTGAGAACTGAAGTGTTTTATTTGAATGTGTTTTAATCTGATATGCAAGCTACACAAATTGCAAGTGAACAGGATTGCAGAAGTGAATGGAGGACAAGATCATGCTGGATCTTAAAGGTGAGATGATTTTTTGATTTGAAATTTATGATTGAAGTTTATGATTGCAGACAAGATGATGGCAGTGAACCTGACATTCAGCTAAAGGCTGAATAGGGAGGACAATTGCAGTGTCCTGAAGAGGAAGTGAGTTGAAGAGATAGCCTAGAGAGAGAGCAGAAGAGAGTGCTCAAGAGGTTCCAGAGGCAGTGAACCAATACTTATCAAAAGACTGCGTGAGGAGAGCTTGGTGAGGTAAGTGGCGGCAGGAAAGGAGAGCTTGCTGTTGCAGAGGCTAGTGCAACTCATGATGAGTGAGAAAGTCATGGAGAAGATGATCATGGAGGATCAGAGAAGAGGTTTAGAGGAATGCCATAGAGGTGAAATGACTGATGAAGTCAGAGAAAGAGAAATTGCAGTAATGAAGGTACAATTGCAGGTACTAGAGGAATGGCTGCAAGAGCAGGAAAATCAGAATAGAGGATGGATCTTTCCACTGAAGGGAAAGAGAGTGATTTGGCGACTATTGCAGATGAAGTTGAGGCAAAGTGTGATTGCCTTATTGAAGAAGGAGATTACATTTCTTGAGCTAGAGATGGAATTTGAAGATTCCACATGCAAATCTGTTCAAATGGAAGTGCTTGAGGAAGCAGTCGAGACTGAAAAGTCTTGCAGTTTTAAAACTAATGAGTTGTGTATGTTTGCAGGTACAGCACAGGGAGATGAGCAAGCTTTAGAGTTTGTTCAAGAAGAGTTGAATCTGAAGTCTGTTCAGATCAATGCTGAAAGAGTAAGATCTCAGGAGGGAATGAAGACGAAGGAGTCTAATCGGAATATTGGTGCAGAGAGAGAAGGACCAGCTGATGATTGGTCAAGAGCTGGTGAAGGTATGGAAAATTGTGTGAAGTTTCCAATTTCTACTCCTAATGAAATTGTTGAATTTTATAGGAAACTAGATCTTCAGAGAAGAGAATTAGAGAGACAGAGGACTTATGTGCAGGATAATTTGCTGAGGAAGCAAGGCAGGAAATTTTTCATGTATGACAGTTCTGGAGCAGAGGATGGTAAGAAGGCGAGACTAGCTGACAATCTCATGATGAATGAAAATCAACATATTGATGTGCTGACAGAGGAGTCAGAAAGGAAGTCAGAGCAGCATACTGAAGTGTTGCCAGAGAAAGCTGAGGAGAAAGCCAGTGAAAATTTTCTGAGTCCGGAAGAAGACTTGGAGCTACAGAGAGAAAACGTGGTGACTGAATCAACAAGTGAGACCATTGGATCTTGCGATTTTGAAGCTGACAATTTGATTGTGTTTACAGGTGATGTAGAAGACAGTCCATCATTTGGAATTTTCTTGGAAGAAGAAGAATTGTTGGAGAAAGAATATGAGACCGTAATGTCTCATATGCAGAGGCTTGTTACCATGGGTGACAAGAAAGAGTTGGCTTGTCTATATAGCCAAGAGAAGACTGTGGGGAGAAATTTTGGAACTGCTATAGTGTTAGAGGATGAGGCTACAGTGTTTGAAGAACTTGATTTGATTGCCAGAATCAATCAAGATGATGATGGACAATTTCTGAAGATTGTCGAAGGGGAAGATGGAGGTTATGCTGGAGTTAATTTACAACATGTTGATGAAATGTTGAAATTTTTGCTAGAGACATTTGAACCAAAGAAAGAAGTTGCATATGAAATTGTAGATGATGAGCAAAGTAATGTTGCAGAGGGACAGGAATTTTGGAAGGCAGCAACATGTGGGGTAGCATCTGCGGGAGTAAAACCAATGTTAGCAACATTTATGATGGCAGCTGAAGCAACATCTATGATGGTAGCTGAGACAACACTGACAGCAGTAACATCTATGGGGGCGCTGAAGCCTTATATTTTTTATTCTAACAATTTTTTTGTGAATACAAGTTTTATTGCAAATGCTGGAGAAAATCTATTAGATAGATAAATTGAGCTGATGACGCGGATGATGATGAAAGTATTCCGGAAGAGGCCAACAGCAGTAAAACAAAGGGGAAGCAGCAAAATAAAGACAACAGAAGATTTTGAAAGCCTAGGCAGTGGGGCGATGCAGCATAAAGTGTGGAGACCTGGAGAAGAACAACAGATAGAAGTAGCGACAAGTGGAAAGTTACATCACAAGATATGGGATCCAGGCATACACAGATCTGAACACATGATCAGGCGATAATGATTAATTTTAACATTGGGAGTCTGATGCAGGAGCATCAAGGGCATTTTTCATTTGTAAATATGTAATAAAAAGGGGTGTGACATTTTTATTATTTTATTAATTAATTTGATATTTTTAATAAAATAGGAGATAAAGTGAGGATTTTGTAAATATTCTTTTATTAATTAAAAGGATATGAGAGAAATAGATTAGGAGCAAAATTAGAGAGTAGATATTCTATGTATGGGACTTTGTTGAGTCCACACCTAAAATATAGATTTAGTTGAGGATTAGGTGGAGTGATTTTTGGAGTGATTTTTGGAGTGAATTAAATGCATTATTTATGTATAAATATGAGTGGGTTTTGTGAGGAAAATACAGTTGAATAGTTGAAGAGTTGTGAGTAGTGAGAAGGTTCTACCTGACAGCATTCGGGCGATTGTAAAGGGCCATAGATCTCGAATATCTGGCCAGACAAGAGGTTGTAAGTAATTCTGTTTGCTTCAGATTATATATATTGATTGATTGGGATTATATATATTGGGTGTTTCTTGTTAAAGTCTGAAACTAGGAGTTGGACTATGCGCATTTGATTTGGATGTGTTTATGAATTCAAAGGAAATTGAATAAATCAATTTTTGTATAGAATTGACAGTTCGATTTTAATAATCGATACCAACTTTGTTAAAAAAAACACAATACAAAACTGATTGCATGTCGATGGTGCTGAGTTGGGTATGAATATTTTGTGAATCACTATTGTTAATGCGTTGGTCTGCGGTCCAATGATAAAGGTCAACATGATATATGAACCACGTTATTGAAGATGTATACAGGAGAAAAGGAACTTGATAGATTTGAATTTGTATCGATTCTGTATGAAATTGCACTATATAATCTTTGACCGCGCTGGTGGTGTGGAGTTGCATCGATTTTATAAGTCGATATCAAAGAGCAACAATATATAACTGTGCTTCGGCCTGTTTTTAAAGTAAAATAAATTGAATTGATTATGTCTGACATTCACGGCGGTGATCAGTTTTAATAATTCAAATTTTGTATACAGTGAATTGACATTGGAATTGCAGGGAAGGAACACCAGCCAACGAGCTGGCAAAGTCAATGAATTACAAGTGCTGAAGAATTCAATCTGGAAAAGTCGAATTACAGTGTTAAAGAAATGTTGGAAGGGCATTTTGAAGGACTTCAACAGCGTTGAAGACTTGGTGGTGTATCATCGAATGGAATTTGATGTTGCATAGTTAACCAAAAATTCAACGTGTAATGTTGATGGGCGACATTCTACAATTGGTATAAATTGTTCTGCAGATGGTGGATTGTATAAGCCAGGAGCGCTGGCACTAAAACCAGCATGTTCGAGTCTGTGCATGAAATCAAATTGTGAATGGAGTATTTTATGCGGCTAATCTGCATTAGTCGAAGTCTAAATGAATGTGTGACCGGTTGATTTGAACCAAGTTGATTCCATGTTTAGGCAATCGTCTGTATAATTGTTTAACTGCAAAGATTTCAATTGCAAAGAATTTCTATCGCAGATCGATGAGGCGTTCATGGATTGAATCGATCGACTGTGGAGGTGCGTATGAATGGTAAGTTGTGGAAGAAACAAAACTCCGAAACAGTGGAAAGTCAGTTTGATGCTGCGTTATAAAATTTATGCGGGGATTCAGTTTGTGTTATACGTTGGAAGTATTCATAAACTATGAGTCAAATGATATTTGAATAATTGCATTGATATGCATTAAGATGATTAAAGGAACTGGCGTATTAATGGTGGGAATTATGAATGGTGGCATTTAAGTTCAATGCGTAAAGATTGGTTAATGTTGGAATGCGAAAATTTCATATGCATTGAGTTGATTTGTCAATGTCAAGCTTGATTAAAGAAAAGGCAAGGGGGCATTATAAATAATAAAATCAAACAAAGATTTTCTAATGTGAATTTAAATCAATGGGGTTTTTAAATGAGAAGATGGTTAAATCTGAGCTTGATGATTTGAGTTTTATAGTCATGGTTTTATAACCATAAAACCATAAATGGGTAAGATAGCTTCCGCAATTGAAAAGTGTATGAAATTTCCCATATTGGAGTCTTAATTGGGCAGTGATTGCAATGCATTCTTATATGCATAGTCTTTTTGAAGATTCTAGGTACGACAGGGTTGACCCTGCATCAATAACAATTTTTCGGTGACCATAGTGGCATTATTAATGAATGGAGCATGGCTATGACGTGGAGGTTAACGACCTAGGAGCGGAGGCTTAATGGGCGAATATGAGGCGTAGGATATGACATGGTGGCAATGACTATAGTGATTTGGTAACGGGTATGGCAGGTGGTAGTATGTAATTGGAGTGAGGGTAAACAGTCAAGGCACGGGGATGAATGATTGTTGGAAGGAAAAATAGAAACCATGGCGAATTTCGGAGGGGGTCAAGAGTGCTTTCTGGTTCCGAGAGGGGGGGGTGTGAATTGATTGTATAGCACCATGTATGCCATAAGCACCCACTATTAAAACTACTTTTTTGACCCCCACACTATGTTAACAGGAAATGGTTGAGGGGGGTGTGAAATATCCCTCCACCGTTGATCTGGGCGAAGACAAAATCAAGCGTAGATATATGTGCGACGTTTATCAATTCCGTCAAGAAATATTTGTTGTTTAGTGACTTAGGATAAATTCATATGCGCCTAACATTTCATTTAATATTTGATTAATCAAACTTAACATAAACACATTTTTAAGCTTTATTTAACCATAACCAAATGAAAATTAAACATTTAATGGTGCATTTTAACAAGTTGCCTTAATTTTATCCATTTTAATTATATAAATCACATTTTTTATTTTTCTTTCTTAACATTTGTATACCTTCATTTCTTTAGGGAAATCAACCAGAACCATTTTATTTGATATGGATTCATAAAATAACCATAGTCCTAGCATATTTTGTTTTATTTTTCTATTCGATCCATATCTTAACTTCACATTCCATTGTATTTTTTTTACTAATATACTAAGTTATCAAAACCAAATAATGTTACAAAATTGGCTCCAACTGGGGACTGCTTCTCCCTGTGAGATGTAGAGAACCGACAGTTTCAAGTGCCTTCTCCTCGGCCTATGGAGTCTTTTATGTAGAAAAATATAACACAGGCTTGAAAATTTTTAAAAGGAAATGATAACGTACAATGATGATATTCTTCATAATCTTCAGTACTAAATGTAATATTTCAGAAATCTGCCATTGACAGGAAATGTAGAAAACTGTCCCTCCAAGTTTTGTAGAATGAATGTATTTTTGCCTTTGACTTCAGCAATGTTGAAAGGTCCAAAACATAGATTATCAAATTTACCATGTTTTCCTCTGTCCTCTCTCCTGGCATCCCATCTTAATACTAGATCTCCCTCTCTAAGGTATCTTTCCCTGGCCTTTCTATCAAAAAGACTCTTCATTTTATTTTGATATTTCCTTAACTTGCATTGAATATCATCTCTGCTTTCATTTAATTCATTAAATTTATTTATCCTTCTAGAGAAATCATCAGGATCATCAGTAGCCTCTTGTAAAATTTAAGAACAAGAAAAGCCAAATTGGTTGGAAATTTGACCTCTTTTCCATAGACTAGTTGAAATAGAGTTTTACCTGTTGATCTTTTGGGAGAAATTATGTTTTCCCAAACTACATAGATAAGATGACTATCCCAATTCTTCTTATGATTTTATAGAGTCTTTTTTATTCCCCTTACTATGTTATTATTAGATGATTCTAAGGAGGATAATAAGGAATTGAGTGATGTAATAAAATTTAATATTTCTAGTAGAATTCTATCATTTTTATACTATTGAATGTGGCATTGTCAGACACTATTTGTTGAGGGAAACCAAATCTAGATATAATGTTTTATTCAATAAATTTAATTACTATTGTATCTACAACATTCCTGACAGTAATAGCTCCCACCTGTTATCACTCCAGTAATTCTCTAGTTGTGAGATTTTTGATTTTTAGTTGAGAAAACTAGAGGTAACCACAGACCAACTTTTAAACTCTAGGATCTAGCCTTCCTAGGGTTCAGAGAGGGCTCTCTCTATAAGATTTAACTTTGTTTGTTTTATAAAATATTAGGCTAGTTATGATTGTGCAATTGGTTTTGGTTTTGATTGGCTTGGTGGGAAAAATCACTAAAAGAGATGGATAGTGGGAAATCTATTTGTCCATTGGGCTGAGGAGTCAAAAGTCAAGTAGACAGAACTAGGATCAAGGCCAAAACTTCAAATTTTTTCCGGGAAAGATAGATAACCCTTGGAGATCTTGGAAAGTTTTTTTTTGAGATGGTATGATCGGGATAAAGAGCATTGAAGGGTTCTTTGATCCAGAAAATGGAAGCAGTAGGCAGAGGTCAAATGAGAGAGGGAGAAATTAAGGGTTTCCTACACTGGAAATCAGAAGAAAACATATAAATGACAAACAGTTAAGACATGGCGCTTTTAACAAATCGTGAAGTCCTCCTATTAATTCATTCAAATTTAGAAAACATTATGGATTTCATGTAACAAGGAAAGAGAGCAATGACAAGTAGAAGATACTTCACTCCAAATATCTCATCACATGATTCCTGAAATATGATGCTAGTTGATATGTTCCAGTCTCCTACTTGAAATTTGAACACAAAAGGACTTCAAGTCCACAAAAATTACTATATAAATCCTGAACAATTTATTCGACAAGAATACTTTTAAAAATGAAGTATTTATAAAAAATTGTTTACAAAATATCTTAGAATGATTCTAGGAATTATCCAAGGAAAATAAAATATCTTTACAACAATAATAGAGATAGCTGCTTAACAAATCAGCAAGTTGTCCTATCTATCCAAAAGAAATAGAAAATGATTTAGGATAAGAAGCAGTTGGCGTCCTTGTTGTCTTCTTCACTGGCTTTAGATATTTTGAGGTTGTTGTGAAATCTGATCTGTTTATCTGATACAATTTTACTGATACTCTTTAACTTCTAATACTCTTTAAACTCTATAAAATATTTTTACTGCTGTAAAAAATTTTCTTTGACTGATAAATCAACAAACTGTTTTCACTGTTACCTCTCTTAATTTTTACATTTTACAGTAAATTTGTCAATGACTGCCAAACTTCAGCACTTGGAATCTGTACTTTCTTCAATTTTCTGAAATTTTCATCTGCTTTTGTGTATCTGGAAAAAGTTGGCTTGATGAAAAACAAGTGTTTGATTTCATGCTGTAAATATAATAAGTCCTCAAAAATTCGAAGTAGGAATTTTCTTGTTGGAATGCCTTCTCCACCACCTGATTTTTCAACTTGTCCTTTGCCATATTCTATAATACTTTTGTTATAATATTCTTGAGGCATCAACTTTTCATTTATGACCAAGATATTAGGAAAACTCCTTTGCCTGAAGTTTTCAAATTTAACCATGAACCTGGTTACAGAAATGTTCATGTTTTCACACTTTTCCTCCAACTACTTCATCAAGTTTTTTTGGCTATAACCTTCTTTATCTCAATGATAGTTTCAGTTCTATCAGTTATTTCAAGTTCTTTCAACTCTTGCCCGTTCTTGCTGTTGAGGAACTTTATCAGTTCTAGAGCTTGTTCTGGTTTATTATCCAATTCCTCTTTTGTCTTTCTAATCTCTTCTAATTCTACTTTCAATAATTATCTTTGTTCAAAAACAACTTGGATGGAAGGCCATACATCATTAATGGCTTCTATGATTTTTTTCCAAAGATGATTTTTCACATAGGAAATCTGTTCCTTCAAGGTCAATTCCTTTTTAAATTTCTTCAATTCTTCATTCAATCTGATGGCCTTTTGTTCATGTGTCTTTGCATTTATCTGAGCCAATTTGTTTGAGTTCTCAAGATTTTCTACCATCTCTTTTAATTTGTTGATTTCATTTGTCTTAAGAGACATTTCTTCCATGACCTTTACTAGTTTGTTGGCTTCATCTGTATGGTGCACTGTTGTTGTTGATGATTCTGTAGCTGAGGTGGTGGATGAAGTTACTAGCACTGCAGCAGCCAGTGGGACTTTTGGCGCCAAATCTACAACTAGAGTAGATGGCACAACTATAGTAGCCATAGGGATGACTGTAGGTGCTTCTTGTGTCTTTGGTTCTTCTTTTTCTTGGACAATCTTGTCCATCTGTATCTCCATTTCCTTGATTTGGGATGTCAACTGAAGAATAAAATTCATCATGTCATCTTTTTCTTTCTATTCTTATATTATTTCTTTTGTTTGAGGATTTTCACTTTGAGGAAGTTTAAGCTGTTTCCTCAGAGCTGCAATATATTCATTCTTCTTCTTCACTAATAAATATGATGCTTTGATGTTAGAAGGGTCATATCCCACCTGCAAAACTAGTTATTCTAAGGATTTTATCCTGAGATACTTAGCATACAAGGATTCCCTATCCATTTTCATCTGATATTTCATGTTGGAGATGGTGTTTTGGAGTCTCTGAGCACTCATGGATTTAGTTGTGACAGTAGAGTATAGAATTTCTGAAGTCTGTCTATGGAACTCAATCTGATCAAGAGCATGAATCTTATCTGTCTAGACTTCCAAATCAACCTTCTTATAATCTGCCACCGTCTTTGGGGATTTAACTGTGGGCTGCAACACTGACATAATTAGCTTTTGATTTGAATAATCAAATGCAGACAAAAAAAAATTTTGCACACTTGGTTTCTGCTTGAGATATTGAGAATAAATATTGTTTTTGATTTCCTCATTCTTTAGTTTGATCTGTTTGTATTTTTCTTTGATGTCTATGTCTTTCTCCTTAGCTGCCTGTGATGAAGAGGCTTCCATGCTCTGTTGTCTTTCTACCAACTATGCATCTTCATTGTTGACTTGTTCTTCATTTTGATTCTTAGTAGATGGCTCATTGATGATCACAGTGGCAACATCTGGTTCTGTCAAATCAGTGTTGGTATTTATAAGATCTGTCTCTTCCACATAAATTATTACCTTCCCTTTACCTCCTGAACTTAACTTAGGACTTTTTTTGTATATTAATTTGAACTTAGTTTCAGTTTTCGTTTCAGAAAAATAGGCTCCTTCTTCCCTTACTCTCTTGGTAAATTTTTCTGGTTGATATGCAGTCTCTAAAGTGTGACTAGTATCACTTTTATTTACTGCATTTGTTAAGGTATTCTCTGTCCATTCAGTCTGATTTGCATACTTTTCTATCTCTGGCTTGGCTTCATGAATGAAGGGTGTTAATTTACATTTAACCCTTAGTTTGTTTAGGATCCCTTCTGGATCATAATTCCAAGGAAAACTTTCTTCAAATCTGAATTCCAATAATTTCTTTTTGCTTCTTTCTCTACATCCCTATGATTGCAGGTGAATGGCCCTATCTAATTATTTAACTTGAATTGAGTTTTCTTCTTTTCTGCCATGAAATTTATAGAATCATAGTTTAGGATCTGCCTGATATATTCCAAGGAAAATATCCTCATTGAAACATGTTTGGGTAACTTTTAGGGTAACAAATTTGACCCACAAACTCTGATCTCAGTATGTTTTTCATATAGGTACCAATCACCAAATTTATTTTGGTCTGATAACTGTAATATTTTCTTCATTTCTTCATTTATCCTTCGCTACTCTATTTTTGTTAACATTTTTATTACTGGATGTAGGAACAATTTTGAAAATTCTTCATAAGTGAAATCTGCAGATTCTTTGCTGAGTAAAGTAGTCCAAAAAATGATAGAGAGAGGATTTCCCTCTATGTCAAGCTTTTGAAGAGTAACTGGAAAATTATCTAATTTAAAATATAGAAACATATGGAAGATGAAGGATGTGTATCTGGACACTCTTTCAATTGGAAAATTGGTCAATTGATGATGAATATTGTTTACAATGTAACTAGCATAATCAAAGATCATAGATGGGGGTTGTCCTGGGGTAAATGTAGATAAGAAACCCAAGATGGATTCATCTATGTATTCATCAGTGAAATACCCTAAGATGAAAGAAAACATGGAAATCACATGTCTTGAACATTATGGGAATTTGGAAGTTGAATATGGGGGATTTATTTTAGGAATTTCCACATGCAAAGGCATAAATGTCTGAAAAATCATGAATCTCTTGGGAAAATCTAGGCCAATATACAACTTGGTGAGGGCCTCTATAGATAAAGGAATTGCTTGAGGATTAGGCTATAGTTGTAGAATTTGGTTAATAGATTCAGTAGTAATGGTGAGAAGAATTTCTTTGTTGGCATTTATTACGGATCTCTGTTCATGCACATAGTATTGTTGACATGTCCTAATAACTTCTTGGCTTGGATGAGTTAATGGAACAACATATTTGGGCAAATGGGATTCCCAAATATGGACTTCTTCTTGATTATCTAAGGACTTCTCATAGCTCCAGTTATGAATATCTAGCAGATTAAACTCAACAATTGGGTCTGCTATCTTGTAATTAGTATCAGCTAATGGAATATGCTCAATATCTATGACAGGGGGTTGTAAAGGATTTACAAAAATAGGAATCTTAGAAGTCATTGCTGGAGTTGATTTAGGCACTTTGGAACCTTCAGGATTGCTAGAGCTCTGCTTTTTTGACATTTTGGCTACTTCTGGAAGTTTAGACAGTTTGCAGAAGTATTTTTATTTGACCAGAGGTTTCTTGGATGAAGATGGTTAAAATATGGGCTTTTCTTTTCAATTTGGATTTTCAATAGGATTAACAGGCTTTAACTGGTTTAGACACAAGAAATATCGGTTTCTTGGGCTTTTTCACTAAGTAATTAGGCTAAAAATATTTTTAATTTAGGCAGAAAGGCTTTGGGACACCTTCAGAGGATTTCTGGAAAAATTTGGAGTTTAAACAGTTTATAAAAACTATTAAAAACTCGTGAATTCCCTTCAAAATAGTATATTCAATAAAACAGGGTTTCTGCAGAAAATTTGACAGGGTTTGGCCTATTTTTTGGTCTTTTTGATGGCTTCTTTTATTAATTTTTAATTCCTGAATGGGAAATATTCTTTAAAAGACCTTTTAAAACTTAAAAATAGGCTCTAATTTGAGAAGAAAACCTGTTATGCGTAGGTATAGGGGTTTGAAATAGTTTCTGAGGTCTTTTAAACGGTCAATCAACTTCTATGGAGTTTCTGAAGCAACACAAAGCTCCTTAGCAGTCTTCAAATAGTAACAAGTTGAAATTTGAGGTCTCTTGTCATAGAAATAGCACAAAAAACTCGTTTTAACAATCGGGGCAGCTTGTGCAGGGTTTAGGCGCAGAAGGATATGAAATAAAATGCATTTACCAAGGTTTATTATGCATATTAGGGAAAATGGGAAATGGTAATAAATGGCAGTCATGTCATGAAAATGGATGGTTTTTAGGCTAAAAGGGTCAAAACCACAATGGTTATCGTGTGTGTTTTCAGTGCTAAGCTGTTTTGGGGCAATTGAACATGATCCAATAGGAATCGAACATGTGGAGGAGAGATAAAGTTTTAATACCACTCATTTCGTGCAGGTTTGAGATGGGGGTGATCGCGCAAGTTTTCTATGCGATATGGGCTTTTATCCGTCGGATCCTTGGGTTCAATTGCAAACAGCCCAGATTGACTGGGAAGTTGCATTGAGATTTGGGAGTGGGACGAAGGTTTCACTAACGTGACGGGGTTGGAATTTAAACCTTTGGTTTATATAATGGTGGGGGGGATAATATAATGTATGTTTTAATTAAAACATTAGAATTTTTTCGACTAATACATATGTGGGTTTAATATATAGTTTTTTCAATGTTGACAGTTGTTTTAAAACTATAGGGGCATGATATTTGTTTTAATGGATAGGTTTAGACCAATGGGATAGTGTGGGGTTTTAATACTTCACATATGGAGTATTAAAACATTGGTCCAAACTTAAAATAGAGGGTTTGTCGGATTATTTAAAATGAAGGGTTTTAATAATATATGGGTGGGTGTAACTTTATGGAGTTCAATAAAATAAATAGTTAGTAATTAATATGGAATAAAGGGATAGTTTAAATGGAAACAAAATGCATGTTAAATCTAAGTAAAGTGCCAAAAAATAAAGTGTTGCTTATCTTTGTTATATTACTTCACTTTAACTTAGGATAAATGCATTTTGAGGGTTTTTGAATGTTTTTTGAAAGGAAGTGAAAATTAATTATTTTAGGGTTTTACTTTTACTAAGAAAAATGGATTTTTACTTAGGAAAAGGGATTATGATTTATGAAATGAAGGATAAATGTTGATGAATGTGGGTCTAGTGTGGGAATTCCATATTTTTTAACCAATCAATCATTGAGCCTTGGGTCTAGTCCGAGAAAAAGTCAGAGAAATGCTCTGAGCCTCTTTGACTGACAGTTTAGAATACTGACTATTAGTAGAAGAGGGGAATTATTATTTTTTCCCCGATGATGCCTTTATTACATGCTTGCACAACTGCTTTCTACCTACCCATCTTTAATTCTAACATTTTTTCTTCATTTTCATGGGTACATTTAGCCTTGCAACCCTAAACCAGTTTTTCTTTTAAAGCATAAATCTATCTAAGTCTAACATTATTTCATCTGAGGGCTCAGTTTAAACTATTGAGCTCCTCATTTATTCTCTATCTAATCTAATTATTTGTCAATTTTATATTGTTTGACATATATTTATTCTCTATCTAAAACATGAAATTCAAAACATGAAAAGTTAAATTTAAATTGTTTAACCAATCATGGATTATGGCATTTATTTACAACCTGCACACAATCTTTATTCTTGCAGTAAAGAAAATAGTAGTAGCATTTTGACTTGCTCATTTTCAGGTCTTATTTTTCATCTGCTTTTTCTTTTGGGGTCTATCTTTTTCTAAGTCCTTTTACCTTTCTTTTAGGACCTTTTACCCTCTTTTCATTTTTATTTATTTTTTATTTTTCAAAATATGGGAAAACAACTTGCAGAAAGCAAGCTATGTACATATTTACAAGACTATCATAGTCAATTCAAGAATTATGAATCCTATTATTATAGGACCCTAACAGTGGCTCCACTTAGGGATGGCATTTCATAGTGAAATGTTAAGAACTTTTAGATCAGTAGCCTTTGGAATTTGAATTTGATGACCCTGTAAGTATCTTCTGATATCTGCAATTATTCATACTTATGATATTTACCTCTGAAATCTTAGGGCCTTCTCTCCGGGCTTCAAATCTGTTAGGAAGAAATCCAATCTAATCTAAAATTAGCAATGTATATGTACAATGATCAAAATGAATGAAAACTAACTATTTGTTAACTCAGGAGAGTAGTAGTGCTTCAACATTCTACCATTTACTGCTCCTTTTGACATCTCTGACCCATCTATTTCCTTTAGGTAAAAATCATTATTACCTCTATAACCATATATGACATAAGTTCCTTCCCATATAAAATCAAATTTTCCATGTTTACCTTTGTCTTCCCTTCTTGAATCCCATTTAAACGCTTTATCTCCAATGTAGAAATCATCTTCTTTACTCTTTTTATCAAACATTTTCTTGATCTTATCCTGAATGACTTAAGACTTGATATAAACTTCTTCCCTTGTTTTTTGCAAGTGAATAGTTTGTTTTATCCTTCTGAATGTAATTTGTTTCAACTTGTAACTCTTGGATAATTTTCATCACTGGTACACCTAGGGAGGATGGAAAAATAACATCCATTCTACATACAAGTTGGTAAGCGGAGGTACCAATGGATTTTTTGGTAGTAAGTCTATCTGCCCATAAGGAATTGACTAACTTCTTATTCCAAGTCTTTTTATTGTCTTCAAGTAAATTTTTGATGATGTTTACAAGGCTCTTGTTTGAGGATTCAACTAGACCATTACCCTGGGGGTAATATGCAATAGAATGTCCTAAGGTATTATGGTATTTATGGAAAAATTCAATCATTTTCTTGGATTTGAATGCTGTTGCATTATCAGTTATTATCTTTTGGGAACATCCAAATTTTGAAAGAATGTTACTTTCTAGGAAGGAAATAATGACAGTATTTGTGGCTTGCCTTGAGGGTATGGCTTCAATCCACTTGGTAAAATAGTCAATGGATGTCAGAATCCACTTATGTTGGGTTGATGATGGGGGGTGAATTTCTCCAATGAATTCAAGACCCCATTGTTGAAATGGAATTTCAGTAGAGATGGGTTTTAAGGATAGGGGTAACAGCTTTTAATTACCCTCAAATATTTGGCACTTATGACAAGAGGTCACATGTATTTTTACATCAACAAACAAGGTAGGCCAGTAAAAACTAGCTCTCATAATCTTCTCTGCAGTAGTATTCCAGTAAATATGTCCTCCACAATCACCTGCATGAAATTATTCTAGTATTTTATTAGCTTCTTTTTTTAACAAACAATTTAATAAAATCCCACTATGATCTCTCCAAAAAAGTACATTGTCTAAAATACAAAATCTTACTGCCTTAAGATTTAAAAATATTGCTTTTGTTCTTGATAAACCAGGAGGAGCTTGTAAGTTTAGTAATACAAATATAATATTTGCATACCATGGTGAGTCTAAAAAGGTTGCACTGATATCCGAAGTCGCCATCTCTTCCTAATCATCTACTTGGGCAATAAAATTTATGTCTAGGGCATTGCAATTTGATTCAGCCATTAATATGGCTAAACCTTGACCTTTTATTAACTTGGTGGGTTTTATATCTATGTCATATTCTAAGATAGTCGCAATCCACTTACCTCTTCTTCCATCAGGACCATCCTGAGTAAGAATTTCTTTTACTGGAACATTAGGGACATAGGCAATGATGTGATAATAGAGAATGTAAACTCTGAAGTCTTTAATGGCCTTTACCAAAGCTAAGGCTTGTTTCTCCATAATATTATACTTCAAAGATGCATCTCTAAGTGTTCTGCTAAAGAAAGCTATGGGTTGTTCATAACCCTGGTCATTTTTCTGCAGTAAAACCATAGCAATGGTGTGTTTTGAAGCAAATGAGAAAATGATGAGATTTTTTCTTTTAATTAGGAATTATAAGGACTGGAGTTTTGGTTAAGGCCTGTTTGATGGATTCAAATGATTTTTTAGCCTCAATAGTCCATTTAAGAACTGAATATTTTTTTGAGCATATTATTTAATTCTCTATATTTTTTTGGATATAAATATTCTTAAAAATTTAATCTTACCTAGAAAGGCTTGTAACTCTTTTATGTTTCTTGGTGGAGTGATGTTAAGAATTGCTTCTATCCTAGTAGGATCTATTCTGATTCCTTATTTTGATATTATGTGTCCTAGTAACTTGCCTTCTTCTAATCCAAATAAGGTTTTCTTAGGATTTAATGAGATGCCAAACTTTCTGCATTTTATAAAAACTTGTCTGAGATGATCCAAGTGTTCATAATTAGTTTTAAAAAATAAAGTTATGTCATCTAGGTAAATTACTAATAATTCTTTTATTTCTTTTGCAAAGGCTATATCCATAGCTCTTTGAAAGGTTGCCCCTGCATTCATTAAACCAAAAGGCATTTTTACATACATTAAAGTGCCCCAAGGAGTGGTAAAATTTGTTTTGGGTTGATCCTCTAGTTGGACTAAGATCTGGTTGTATCCTGAAAAGCCATATAACAGTGAAATCCTAGAAGAACCAAGTACCCTTTATAAGATGTCATTCATTTTTTGTAAAGGGTAATTATCTTTTAAGGATATTTTGTTTAGATTCCTAAAGTCGAAACATAATCTAATCTCTCATGTTTTTTTTCTTGTTGGAACTAGGTTAGAAACCCAATCAAAGTACCTGATTGGTGCAATGATCTATGCATCATACATTCTTTTCAATTATTTTTCTATTAAGGGCATCAAAATAGGGTTGATTCTCCTTAAATTTTGTCTAAAGAGCTTTTGATCTTCTTTTATAGGAATTTGGTGTTGAATTATGCTGGTATCATGGGATTTAAGGTCCTCATAACTCCAAGCAAAAACATCTTGAAATTTCTTAAAAAGAGCAATATATTTTTCCTTTTCCTGTTGAAGTAAATCTTTTGAAAGTTTTATCATTTTGGGTTTTAGTTCTGTACCAATATTACATTCCTCAATATCAGATCTAAATGGCTCCATTTTGGGTTTTCTAGCAACATCATTGGAGTCAAATAGATCTTCTAAAGGAGTTAAACCTTTAGGTAAGAAATTGTCTCTGAGATTTAATATTTTAGATTCTTCATCAATAATCTCATCAATTTCTACTCTCTCTAATTTATCTATATCTGATTTACTAAATCTAGTGGGTTTAGAAAACTTTACTTTATTTATATCTACATTATTTAAATCAATCTCACTATCTAAATATTGACCTATGGTACAATCAGTGTCTATCTTACAGTTCTGAAATTCACCCTTGTTGTTCAAAAAATGATAAATTTGTTGGTCCTGTGAGAAAATTTGCCAATATTTGAGGTTGTCTGGAATTATTGGGTTGTGTTTTACTTTTGAAGTATACATATGATTGGGCTGAAAAGGTAAATTACAAGTACTAGCAAAGGTTGCTAAAGAATGTTCTTGTAAGTTTTGCCTTCTTGGTATTGCAAAGAAATTGCATTCCAGTAAGTCACTAATCAAATATAGTACAGTCTCCCTATATCGGCCATGTCTAGGATTGTAAACTAAATATTCACCTTTAATTTTCTTAATAATCAACTCAGAATCTCCCATTATCACTATTTTTTTCCTCCTAAATTTATGATTATTTGTAGTCCTAGAATGAGGGCTTCATACTCAGCCATATTAATTGTACATTTGAAATTGAGTCTGAAAGCATGGCCTTCTGCATTATTTTTCTCTATATTTTTTATCCATACTCCTACTCCTGCTCCTAATTTATTTACTGAACCATCAAAGTCTAAATGCCATAAACATTCATGAGAAATATTATCATTGTCTGGTGTTTTCTTTTCTTCTCTTAGTTCAGTCTTGATTTCACTATCAGTTTCTGAATTACATAGGATGAAAGATTCTAGATCAGTAGGTTTGGTATAACTTGGGTAATTTATTGACCTTTTAGCACTACTTACCATATATGTCATTAATTTTTCCCTATATAACTTCTTTGGCTGACCAAAAACTATTATAGTAGCATAAGACATGTCCAATTGTAGAGATCCATGTAACTTTGCTCCCCATGAGCGAGAAAGTAACATTCCACATTTAGGTGAGATATCAGCTACTACAATGTCCATTAATATACTCTTACTAGGATATTGAACTAAAGTTACACACAGATCTTTGATTAAACCTAGGCATTTTACTTTACTTGAATCAAATGAGAATAAATCTTTATAGGTCCTTATGATGTCTAAGTTTAGAGTTTCCATTATAGCTTTGGGCATTAAATTGTGTGAAGCTCCTGAATCTAGCATTGCATTATGTAGGATTTGATCATGAATAGTTAAACTAATGTAAAATGGGGGAACTGCTCCATCTAAATTCTTTCCATTCACATCTGGGCCAAAAATCAACTCTCGCTGATCATAATTTAGATTTGTGGAATATTCTCCATCATTTATGTTTAATGTTTCAGTTATAGTTGATTTATACAAGTCATGTTTTACCAATTCTATCAAATGAATTGGTATTTTTAGCTTTGCAATTTCAGATTGTATGTTGAATGTAGATTGCGATTTACTTATTTGAATCAATTCTTCTTTGGTAACTATAGTTTGTGTTGGTTTATCTTGTCTTTCTACAACAATATTTTCAGTTTCAGTTTGAGTGTCTTGAGTCTTGCAGCTTTTTATTTTCTTTGGAGTGGTTTGTGATGCAGTAGATGCTTGTTTAGATTTGGAGCTGTCAAAAGCTATTTTTGCAGTGGCATCTTTTGGATCTGTTGTTTTAGGATCAACATTGAGCACTTCATTATCTAAGGTTGATTTTTTATCAAAATTAGATGCTTTAGGAGCAGCATATTTTTGTGAATCCTTAGCAACTTGGGCAAGTTCATCAGTTATGTCCACAATCTTAGGGCTTGGTGAAATCTTTGGGCTGGAAACCTTTTGGGAAGAACTAAAGTTTTGCTTATTTTCCCTAAGGAGAATTTGCAGAACTTTTGTTTTGGGAACTTCTACTATTTTCTTATTTGTTGTTTCAGAAGTTTTCTTAGTAGAAGACTCATTGTTTTTCTTACTTCTTAGGTTATAATGGCTCTGTACTTCATTGATGGAAAATTCATAGCCCTGTTTGTAATCAAAGGATTCCCCTGAATCTATTTTAAGCTGTTGAAGTTCAAATAACTCCTGATCTTCCTCTGTGAGAAAGATAATTGTATTGTCATATATTCCAATTAAATTTATGGCATCCTCATAATCATCATTGTTGTGAGAACTCTCATCATAGTTCTCCTAAAAGGGAGGTCTTATTTTTTGATCTGGGGCTGAGTCTTTTTATTTTCCTGAATTTGTATTTTTTCTAAAATTGGGATTTCTGATTTTTTGTTGATTATCCCATTGAGGTATTATTTCTATGTTATCTAATCTATCCATCATCCTTTATAAGTTTTTTTCTAACATATCTATTTTTGTGTCTGAACTTGAGGCTTCTTCTTTCATGGTTACTCTCCTCTCATTTCTTAATCTTGCTTTTCTTGCTAGAATGTTTACTTCTACACTTACTGCATATGTTTTCATTATTTATAATGTTTCTGCATTTCTTTCTCTTAACTAATATGCCATATCAGTGTCAAATCCATCTGGAAATTTGAGTAAGATAGAGTCAGGAGTGGGTTTTAGATTTACAGGAATTGAATTGTAAACACTGTTATATCTAGTGCAGTAGTCTTGTACAGATTCATTTGGAGATTGTTAGCCATCTATAAATTATGTTATATCTTATGATGGCTAGATCAGTCCATGAATTTCAAAAAAAAACTTTTCATAAAAATTTCTGATATTTGGAAATCTCACTGTGTTCATTATCCCTAAGTTATCCATTTTCTCATAAAATTTCACTCATTTACTCCTATCCCAATAGTCATATTCCCCTTCAAAAGGACCTCTTTATTTCATAAAAAATCCATTTCCTCTAAAAATCTGCTCTTTTCCCTTCTCATTTAACCTTCATTTCCTCTTAAAAAACCATTTTTAAACTGATAGAACCCTTTTATTTGGTTTAAAAATGCTTATTTTTCCCTATCAGAACATCCAAAAAGGCTTAAAAAACCTTTTTTTTAACCCTTTTTGACCTTTTTTGTATATAGGCTTTAAGCCCCTGAGGGCTTAAGCCTTTCACTCCTTTTTCTCCATGTGTCCGAACGTTGGGACCAAGAACTTAAACTCTCCACGCTAGCCCTTGGCAGCTTTTCTTTGGCTCCCGGTCACCTTATCTCTCCATGGGACCATGCCCTAGCACCAGGCTTTAGCCCCCATTGGCATCGACAATTCACATTTTTCTTCGTTTCACTTTTTGTTCTCCTCTACCAATATTAAACCTCTGATTAGATCCCCTCTATCAATATACCAAGATCGATGGTTGTTGGCACTACCCTCCTTTTCCATCTCCCATCTACCTCCTAGCGCTTCCCACATTAGCTCTCAGTCCCCTACTCCTCCACAGAACTGCACTCTCTCTGCTCCATTAATCCCCCTTCCCTTACCTTGTATTTACCCCCGTGCCCCTTGTAAAACACATTTTATTTTGTATTTTCTCCGCCATGCTTGTCAAATCCTGGAGAAATCTCAACTGTAAATCAAAGGCCTCAAGCCTTGATCTGACAGCCACCATACTCCCGCCCATAACCCGACATCCAACCCCGCCAATCAACCAAACCTGCTACACAAAAAAATAGCCTATGTCACCATCGGTCCCACCCCCCACTATTCAATCACTTGTCCAATCTCTGTCTGACACATGGCCTCCACCACCTCCCTTCCACCATGCACCTTTCCCCATCGTGCTCCTCCCC
This sequence comes from Pinus albicaulis, assembly GCA_034641835.2. Classification (NCBI taxonomy): domain Eukaryota; kingdom Viridiplantae; phylum Streptophyta; class Pinopsida; order Pinales; family Pinaceae; genus Pinus; species Pinus albicaulis. The sequence goes on from CM076575.1 coordinate 1,810,132,816, forward strand.
CACTGTTGGATGTGCACCTCCAGATCCGACGGTTCACATCACGTTTCATGCGGATTTTCGTGTCAGGTTTTAACAACCCAAATCCACGTGAAACTGGTGCTTTCATGAGGGAAACATCTCACCCTTCAATGCATATCGCATTTGATCGGGGCAAAACTGCTTACTGCCGATTTTCAACGCGAAAACCACTGTGGTTTTCACCAAAACCACTTTTCCTATTTTTCATGCCAAAACCTTTTTGAATCCCATTTTTGCAGGTTTCCACCGTGAAACCTCCTCCTGCATACATTTCCTCACTCTGCAGCATTCCTCCGACTGCCATACGCCCTCATAAACCTCTGAAAAGCAGTTTTTCCCCAAAAGTGCAGGATTTATTAATATTTTTTGTTTATTGCAGGTTATAATGGAAATTTTATGTGCAGGCCCACCCATATTCAAGTTATAGTGGTAAAGAGCCTTTGAATGATGGTCCAAGGGCCAAAAAGACGAAGAAAAAGGAAATATGGGGTTTTTAATTCAAAGGTTTTAATCAGTATCTTCATAAAACACTAGTTGAAACAAAAAACCCTTTGGTGCACCAAAAGAAACCCTACACACAGTTAAAGAAGAAAAATCAATTAAAGACAGAAGATTTAAAGGTTTAATTGGCAGATTAATGGAGAAAAGAAAGTTAAAGATAGAGGAACAGAAGTTTCAAAGAAGCCCGAGAAGTATTAAAAGGTCAGCAAAGGATAATTATAAAGACTAAAGGTCAAAGGATAAAGGCAAATGAACAAAGGTTTTAAGCAGTGAATAAAGGGAAAGGGACAACGATGATCAATTGAAAAGGCAAACCAAAGAAAAATTAAGCCTTAAAATAAAATATAAAATGATGAAATAAAGGCAAATTAGGCTTAAAGATGGCCTCGAATACATCAACAAAAGCAGTTATTCCCTTAAAAAATATAACTGCCACCTGTGGCTTACTTTATGTCTCAAAAGACAAATAAACAGTTATTACACCAAAGAAGATATTATAAACTATCAGAATAGTTAATATAAAGACATAAAAAGGCCTCAAAGTCAATCTTTTCAACTATTTCATCCTCAGGAAGTAAAGACAAATTTATTACATAAAGAAGTAGTTCAGAGACATTCCTACCTTATGCCTTACATGGTTTTTAAGGATAGGAGTGAATTTACTATGTCATTAATAACATTTTGAACCTTAGATGGTTCCACCTCCTCATTTGCAGCATACATACTGCATTCGAACTCATTTTATGATTGGGCATTTGATAACTCTTTGAAGTAATACATAGTTCTACTGAAGTTGAAAGAAATTTGATGTTCTAGAACCTGTTGATGTTTGCACCTATTTTTTGATGGAGAAAGCTCTGTCATTCAATCCCTAAGCTTGGATGTTGGTGAAGTATTCTAATCTGTTAATGTTTTTCCTGTTTTCCATTGTTTTTTCATCATTTCTTGCTTGCAATAGAGTAAAAATTTTAGGCTAAGAAATGTCTCCTAGAAGCACCTTAGACCTGTTTACTCTTCAATGTCTTTATTTTTTTATCAGCTAAAGGTTTATTGAGTAGTTTGACTGCTTTTAAACCCTGAAGCTTATTTATTTTAGAAATAGTTCAAATAGTTGGTCTCAAGAATGATTTATGGTTTTCCCTGCTTACTTGTTGTCTCTTGAAAACTGTTTCTGAAGTCTCCCTTTAAAGAACCATTGTTTATAGTCTACCAAAGAGGTATGTTTTGATCTTACCCTTTGTTCTTGCTGAGATAATTGTTTTGAAGGTATTTATAATTGTAGTCTTAGATTTTTAGGAGTTCCCTCTTCTATGAATGCAGTTATTTGTGAATCTTGAATGTTTTCTTAACCTTGATAGTGAAATCTTTGATGAAATAGAGTGGTCCTCGACTCCTATATTTTATTTTGAAAGTTTTTCTTGAAATCGTTATTTTTTGAAGTGTGATTTGTAGAATTCATGGTTAGCCCTATCTATAAAATACTTCTTCATGTTAAAATTATGTTTTGATTCCCTTTGTTGAGAAGTACATATAATTAAGGATTCTTGATTTCCCTTAGTTCTACTTTTCAATCTAAACCCTTAATGTTCATTTCATTTCACCTGAAAGACTTTGTAGATCCAATATCCAAGTTATATTTGCCCTCTGATACCCCTGATTCATTTAAAAACTTGTTACAAACTTGTACTTGACTCCATTGCCCAATGAATTAGAGATTTCCCTTTCCTATCTATGCTTCCTAGATCATCATGTCCCACCAAACAATCAAACAAACTTGCACTTAATAACTAGCCTAAAATCAACCTTTTACAAGCAAAAATGTCATATCTTTGCAAAAAAATTGAGAGATCCCTCTCTGAGACTAGGAAGGCTAGGTCCTAGAGCTCTAAAGACTGGTTTATATGTTTCCTTGTCATTTAGTATGCCAATATGCTAAATCACAGGATACCAACATTTTGGCGATCACGGTGGGACATTTTTTAGTAAGAGTCCCTAAACAAGACACTCAGTATTCATTCAAGTGAACTATAGCTTTCTTCAAGAACTACCAGCGTAATGGTAATCATGATAGGATCTATCTGAATTAGTGGCAATATAAGTAGCCCTTAGGATTCTAAGAGACCCTTATCAAACCTTGAAGAAATCAGCTAGTAAGCCATAAATTAGACTCTGTTTGTTTCACCACCTTAGCTAAGTGTTGAATCAAGTATAGGACACTCTCATAACTAGAGAACCACGTAAAAATTTAGAAAAACCCAAAACATTTTGGATTGGTTTCCAAATAAACCATTAGTGGTGGACCATAAAACATTTTACCTTTAGAAAAGCTAAAAATTTCCACCTAGAGACTCCACTAGCCCCAGTAGGCATATTAACTCACTAGTACTCCATATTTCCTTAGGATTGTGTTAACTGGCCTTGAGGAGGTTTAGAAACCTAGTCCCCTATTATAGAAATCACTGTGAGAGGAAAAATCTTGAAAAACAGTCCTAAAAACCTCAACGTCTCTAAATTTTGGAAAACTAAAATCTAGCTTCACATAGGGTCCATACTAGATCCCATCCAGATCCTAATCCCCCTACCATAGTTGACAATACAAAAATTATTTTGTGGCAAACTTCTAGATCTGGAAAACCAACTATTAATAGGACCATCCCAAGAACAAGATCTGTCCCTGAAAAACTTACAGTCTTAAAATATCCTCACTTTGACTTACCTTACACAAAGAACCTATTCAAAAATAAATCCCAAAGTGACTTAAACAAGCTGACCTTGAAACCACAAATTTTCAACAGAGCTTTAGCAGAGAAGCTTCACCTTCTACTCCACCTAATTCTCAGCGTCTTCATCATTTCAGCTCCTTCCATAAAAAATATACTCATCATCAGTTTTCTGGTCCAAGTGTTTCTTCCACTCTTATTCACACATCCACGGTTCAAAATACTCCATTTCAGCCCACTTTCCCTCTTTTAAATCCACCTCTTGTAAATCCCCCATTATTCCCTATCATGATAGCATGGTATGCTCCACTGGTGTTACCACAACCTCTAGTTCCCCTCCCAAATTATTACCAATCCAAAATTCCCCATTTCACTAGAAATGAACCTACTATTGCCCAACAACATGTAGATAAAATTAATGATTCCTTTGATTACATGGAAATAGAATAAGATACCATTAAGATGATAATTTTTTCTGTGTTTAGGAGGATAAGCCAAGAAATGGTTTAAGGGATTAAATCCTCATAGCATAAATGATATCCCTTCTTTATATCAAACATTCATAAACAAATGGGAAATTAGGAAGAACCCTCTCCAAATCCTTTCAGAATATACCAATCTCAAAAGAAACAGTGGGGAAGGTGTCCAAGAGTATTGCACTAGATTCAATAGTGTTTATAATGCACTTCCTCTAGACATGAAACCTCCATTAGGCTTAGCCTTAGCTAAATTTCCAGAGGGATTTGATCCTGAAATGGCCTACCAGCAAAGAGAAAGAGACCCCTCAACTTTAGAAGATATGTAGAGGGGAGCCTTAAGTGTAGAAGAAAATATGATTGAAAAAAGAGCTAGGTTGAGAGCAGAGAAAAGAGTTACATACAAGGATGATACAATAGCATCAACCTCATCATCATATACTAAAAGTGATAACTTAGTGAAGGTAATGGAGAGAATACTTGAAAAGATAAATCTGAATGATAGAGTGCCCCCTAAAGAAAACCAAAATAACCCCCAAAACAGAAATAGAAATACAAATTTCAGAAGAGACCCTAATCAAGATAGGAAAAGAGATAATGACCGACATATTAGGCCTCCTTTTCAAAAAAACTATATTGATCAAGAAGAAGAAATGGAAGTTGAAAGATTAGAATAAAATCATGTGAATCTAATAGGATTTGACAGTAAGACAGATGTTTTTCTCATTGAAGAAGAAAAAGGATTATTATCTTCAGAACAAATTGAAAACAACCATGAATATTCTGAAGATTGCAGATTGGGTTTGAAAATGCAATCATGAAGGTACACAAACAATATAATCCTAGAAGCAAAGGGAACCCAGAGATTTCTAATGAAAAAAACACTAGTACTGCTATTAAGAAAACTTCACAAAATCAGCCCAAAAAGACAGGTAGTAACACCAGCATTGTGGCCAAGAAAACTGATATAAATAAATACAAAAACAGTTAGCAAAGTGTTGAAAAAAGCTATCCTAGAACTTCTACAAGTGGCCCTAACAAATCTGTCCCAAATAGCAGTCCAAATAAAAATCTGCAAATCAGAATTGCTGAAAGAGTTGTAAATGACAAAACAGATGTAAATATGACAAGAACAATAGTTCCTTTCAGCCTTGAAGGGGAAATTTCCAAGATTAAAATCACCATACCCTTAGTTGAACTAGTAACTCAGGATGTATATAAAAACCAAGTTTTGAAAGCTTTGAATATAGACAGTGACACTGATACTTTAAACTTGACAGATGATAAACCAGAGTTATTGTTTGGTCCTGAAGTTGAAGGAAAATACCAAGAAGGGGTTGTCCCTCCCTTCTATTTCATCCTGAATATACATGACAAAATCTTGCATAATGCCATGCTAGACTCAGGTGCTTCACACAATCTTATGCCCAAAGTAGTAATGGAAATCCTAGGCTTAGAAATTACTAAACCATACAAAGACATATACTCCTTTGATTCAAGCAGGGTTGAATGCTTAGACCTAATCAAAGAATTGTGTGTCAACTTGGCACAAATTTCTGCTAAGAGTCTAGTAATGGACATAATAATAGCTGACATTCCCCCTAAGTATGGCATGCTTCTATCTATATCATGGGGAGCCAAACTACAAGGGAGCCTTCAAATGGACATGTCTTATGCCACCATCCTAGTATTTAACCAAACTAGAAGACTATACTGGGAATCCCACATGAAATACATGGTGAGCAACATAGATAGACCAAACAATTCTCCTATCTACTCCATCCATTCAAATTTGGATTCCTTTATCTTATATAATGAAGATGAAATCAGCCAACAAGAAAAGGAAAACAAAGGAGAATTTAGTCTACCAGAACAGTCAAATCAGCCATCAACTCAAGAGAATAATAGTTCAGACTTTAGTAGCCTTGAATAGCAGAAAGAAAAAGAAAATGAGATTGAAATACCTTGGAAAATAAACTTTGATGGCTCTTGTAGAAAATTAAGTGTAGGGGCTGGTGTATGGATACAAAACACAAACAAAGGGTTTTCCTATAAACTGGATTTTCCACGCACAAATAACATTTTTGAATATGAAGCCCTCCTTATTGGCCTACACTTACTCAAGGATTTAGGAGCCAAAATAATATCAGTCCAAGGGGATTCTGAGCTAATTATCATATAGATCAAAGGGGAATATTCAACCAAAAACTCAAAACTCAGAGAATATAGAAATGTTTCCCTTGATCTCCTAAAAACCTTTGAGAAATATGAACTCATTTTCATCCCAAGAGCTCAAAATCATCTGGAAAATGAACTTACCTTTGCTGCTAGTAATTTCCAAATACCACAGACAAATGAACAATCTGATATAAAGGTAAAAAACAGACCTGTAATACTTGACAATGAAGATTACTGGCAAGTGTTTGAAGGAGACAAACACATAGATGATTTTCTACAATGAAAGAATGAATTTTCCATACCAACACCTACTTCAAGCCATGAGGAAAACTATTTTAATGAAGAACAAATCCCTGATATAGAACTGTCTTTTTCTACTAATATAAACCATTTTGAACATCCTTTTAGAACAAAAATAGTTAACAATACAAACCAGAAAGACCTGGAAGTTTTACAATGTAAAAATGATACAATTCCAAGAGGTATTACACCATTAGAATGACTTTTTGATTTCAATGATGTAGCCAAAGAACCAAGGATGGAGCCTATAGAAACAAACATAGAAGAAAATAACATAGGCAGCCTAGAAAAACCCAAAATGATCAAATTATCCAGCACTCTTCCAGCTCATGTCAAACAACAATACATAGAACTTTTCAAAGAATTTAGGGATGTGTTTTCATGGAGATACAAGGATCTAAAATCATATTATACCAACATCATTCAACACAAAATTCCTCCTAAGAAAAATCAGAAACCTTTCAAACAAAAACTCAAAAGGATAAACCCTATTTTATTTCCTTTAGTTTAAAAAGAGATTAATAAAATGTATGATGTTGGGATCATGGTTCCCATCAGGTATTCATAATGGGTTTCCAACTTAGTATCTGTTAGGAAAAATACTGGGGAAATTAGACTCTGCATTGATTTTAGAAATCTAAATAGAGCCTCCCTTAAAGATAACTATCCCTTGACAAAAATGGATCATATACATCAAAGGGTGGTTGGGTCTAAACGAATTTCACTGCTAGATGGGTTCTCAGGTTACAATCATGTTTTAGTACTCCCAAGTGACCAACATAAAACTGCTTTCACTACACCTTGGGGTACATTCATGTATGTCAAAATGCCATTTGGTTTAATGAATGCATGGGCCACCTTCCAAAGGGCCATGGACATATCCTTTTCAGAAGACATAGGCTATTTTATAATCATTTACCTTGATGACATTACTGTTTTCTCTAAAACTGATGAGGAACACTTGATTCATTTAAGAAAATTTTATGAGAAATGTAGGAAATATGGCTTATCTTTGAATCCCAAAAAGACACTCTTTGTTCTCCAAGAAGGAAAGCTTCTTGGCCACATAATTTTTGATGAGGGAATCAAAGTAGGCCCTAAAAGGATTGATGGCATATTGAAAATTAGCCACCCTAGAAACCTCAAAGAATTACAATATTTCATTGGAAAGATAAATTTTTTAAGGAGATTCATCCCCAACCTTGCTGAGCTATTAAGAAATATCACAAACATGTTAAATAAAGAGATAAGTGTTAAATGGACAATACAAGCTAAACAGTCATTTGAACTAGTGAAAAAATATCTCACTCAAACACAGGTTCTCATAAGTCCTGATTTCACCAAAGATTTTTATATATCTTTTCCTTTGCATCTAAACATACAATAGCTGCAGTGTTACTACAAAAGGATAACATGGGGCATGAACAACCTATATCCTTTTTTAGTAGGGCCTTAAGATATGCTCTGTTAGCCCCCCATAAATTTTTTGACAAGCAAATAGGGGGCTAAAATGTTTTTGAGCCTTCAAGGAATGCATTTCCTCTGAAAACACATCATCCTTGAAGCCTCTTTGTGCCTGGTGTCCTTTGATAAATTTCCCTCTGCTGATTCCCGTTGCAAGCCTCTCTGTTTGTGAAGAAATGCCCAAAGGGCCTCCTCCCCTTCTTGTTCCCTTCCCCTTTGTCCCCCCTTCTACTTCTCTTTTGTAACCTCTCAACCCTCCCTAATCCCCTTTATATCCTTCCTCTACCCTTTGCTTAGCCAAATTCCCCCCTATTCCCTCTATCGTTACTCCTCCTTGGCCTTAAAATGCATTAAAACGGGCCAAAACCAATTCTCCACTTTGTAATAGGGCTTAGCCCCTTTTCGCCAGCCCCTTTAGTTGTTTCCCCATGTAGCCGAGCGCTATGACCGAGCGCTACCCCTTAAAGTTGCTAATCGAAATATCGCACATCGCTCCCATCGCATGTTTGTTTTAGCATTCCAATCATCCATCGTAAATATTTGCGATGCCATTGATCGCGTCGCAAATATTTGCGATGCGATTGATCGCGCCACCGTTTCATCGCACCATCTGATCCGCCCGGTCGCATAATCACATTTTCCAGATGCGCGACCCTTCGCATCTCCCAATTGCTCCTCCGCCGTCGGTCAGCCTCCAAATCAGACGGTTGGTGCTTCATCGCACCCCGCCAGTTGCCTCGCACTTCCCAACCACTTCCCCTTCCTCGATCGCAATCAGAAGCTATAATTATGTGTCCCTATCGTCTATTGAGATTACGATTCTCCGACTAAGCCTTGACCGTCCATTGGGTCTAAGATCTAATGGTTGAGATCCGATTGCCATCTGCCCTTAGCTGGGTCCCACCTCATCGCATTTCCCTGCATTCCTTTCACAATTCTTTGTATTTTGCTCGAATTCTAAAGTCTTATGTTTCACGGTTGTTCCACCCACTTTCATATATCATTCCGCTGCTTGACCCTCGCCGTTGATCTTCGCTCCCAGGCCGCGATCTAACGATATGCGCTGCATTCTGCCATCAAAACCTATTATTCATGAGTCTTCACCAGTTCATTACATTTTGTCACCATTGTTTAGTGAAAGCCACCTTTCTGCCGCCGCGCTATCATATTTTCAGCCCTTCGCTCCACCAGTCTTCCATTGCATTGATTGTCTACACATAGTTGAGTTTCTGCAGAGTACAAGAGTTGAAACGCTGCCATAACTACATAGTATGGATGCAACAGTAATTTTTCCACTGATAGAGGCAAGGAATTTAATGAAGGGCGGGTTTCCACGCCAGCAAAATGTCTTCTTCCGAAGAAGGACGGATTTCTCATACTGTTTGATTATATGCCATGCTCCAGAGGAGATCCCCGCTCGGAACACAGTCCAAGGCTATCAGAGCATTTGTTGCTCAAGTATGGCAGACCATTCCGTTTTTCATTGTCATTTTGTTTATTCATCAAGGGTACCAAAAAGTACAGCAAACCAGAATGCATTGAAGACATATCTGGAATCAATGAAGCCTGACGAAGGTCATTCTATTCTCCAAAGAGTGTCAAAAATTAATGCTTAGAGTTTAAAACAGAATGGGCTTCGGCCCTCCTCTTCTTTTCTTAGTTTAATGTTATATTTAGTGTTCTACCTTCTTCCTCTGCTCTTTTTCAGCTATAAAAACTATGAGAAAATTGTTGTAAAGGTTGTTGATGAGATAGCAGAGAGGTGAAAGCAGTTTCTCTTGAGATAAGTTCTATATGTATAGTTGAAAGATAGGCTGAGGAGGATGTATTCAAACTGAATGACCCGGCTATTCGCTATGTTGTACCTAATTGGTGTTGATGTTTAATATAATAAGCAAATTTCATTGGATCCTGATCTAAAGCTGTGGTGATGTTTTTCTACCTCTGTGTTTATTTCCATTTCATTTCATTTCATCTGGCTTGCATCAGAAATTTGGCATAATATTCACCCTTGTTAGGTGCCTTATGTTGCTACTCTCCCAGCCCTTTATGTTTTATACTTCATGTGTTTATCTAAAGATTGATTTCAATTGATTTAACCAGTGTAGTGGATTTTGTTTCCTACTTGCTGATGTATGAATTAACGGAATCTGTTTTAGATGTTCTTGTTAGGATTTAATGGAATGTGTTGAGAACACTGGGAGGTCTAGAACCCTGTATCTGCCTCACTAGGATCTTTCCATTCTGATTAAGCCTTTCCAAGTTCCCTTGTGCTGCCTCAGATTTTGTCCAAGCAGGTCTGGAGTTAAATGACCTCTGACCTTATCTATATATGGGATTAGTTGGTTCTCCCCCCTTCACTCTCGGTCCTTAATGTCCCATACCACCCTATCACTTTAGGATCCAAGGCTTTAGATGACTAGCCCAACTGAAAGCTTGCATATTGATAGCAAGTAAATCCTTTCTTGACTCCATTACCCAATGGAATTTGTTTTCTCTGGATTCTCTCCTTTGCTTAAATTCTTCCTTGCCCAGTCCTGTCTCATGATGAACTCTTCCTTTTTGATTCCCAGCAACCAAACTCTCAATTAAACAAACAAACCCTACGCATAGAACTAGCCTAATACCTTATTGTGAGCTTCAAAGACAAACACCTTTGACAATCATAGAGAGATCCCTCTCTGGATCTAGGAGGGCTAGATCCTAAGGTTTGAAAGTGGTTCTATGTTGTCTCATATTTTGGTCTTGCCAATCTATCCAAAACACGGGAACCCCAACATAATGGCGACTCCACTGGGGAAGACAGTGCATTTCACCTTAAACATTCCTAGGCACTCATAGAACTAGAATCTCTGGTTAGATTGGAATTCACACTGCTGATGGTGGACAGCATCATACTTCAAATGTTCGTATACATCCACCTGGTGACTCCACACTCCATAACTCCCGAAAGACAAAATGACTCCACTAGTGGAAGACTCTGAACTGGTTGACCAGATACAGTGACCTCTTTCTGATTTAAAAACATGCTTCCACACATACAGAGAAGATATGCCCCAATGAGCAGGGAGCATATCCCTGGTTTCCCACACAAAATGCCTGAAGTGGACTGGTTAAAAAACCTGCCTATTTTTCAGGGTGAAAACGCTGAGGACCCCTTGCTACATCTCATCAAGTTTCATATACATGTGTGGAAATTTAAAGTTGAATGGAATGAAGACTGCCTAATGACAATGTTCATGGAAACATTAGAAGGAAAAGCTAGGAATTGGTATGAATGGTTAGAACCTCGGAGTTTGTTTTCTTTAAAGGACATGCATCAAGTATTTTACAAGAATTATAAAGGAAACTCTCCATCCTTACCATGGGACTGTTGTGATCAATCTCATAATATCATACAATACCTCTTAGACATTGACAAGGATTTGGTTAATATGCATTTTGAAGATCTATTGACAGCCCTTCAAGAATTTCATATGCATCATAGATATCACAAGAACACGGATGAATCAGCTGAGGAAGAAAACAGCCAAGGGACTGTGGACATTCTTCAAGATATTCCTGAAAACTCAGACGCTGATTTATCATCCGTTATAGTTGAGGCTCAAGATGACACCCTGCCTCAAATCCAATATTCAAAGGAAATAGAGAGTTGTTGCACTTCCGCACAAAGGAATACAAGACCATATTCCCCTTTGACAGAAGAAGAAATAGATTAGATCATCGATAGACAGCCCGCCTCTGAAATTTTTTACAAATCAGACATCCTTGCCCATTCATCTGATGAGCTTTATTGTACAGAGTTAGAAAGCTCACATTTAAATCAGAATGAGGAGAAATCTGTTGACAATCCAGTGTATCTGGTTGGTGACATTACTTACATTCATGATTATCTTATTTTTGATCTATCTGATGATGGTGCTCTCCAAACAAAAAATGATCCTGTAGGGTCATCATTAGTAGATTTATGGGAGGAGAATCGGTCCCTTTCACTTCTAGAGAATAATGAGCCAATGCAGGCTATTTATGACACTAATGGGGAGAGATATGATAGTATAATAGCAGATGAAGATTCTATGAATCTTCATTCTTCTCTAACACAGATCATCAGTGAGACTGGAAGCCAGCAGTTTTTCCTTTCAGAAGATGAAGAAGAGATTTTTGAGCAGGGTGAAAGCAAAGAGCCTTCTCTTGAAAAAGAGGAAGCAAAGGAATACACCCCTGCTCAAGAATACATTGATCTCTTCACTGATATCAGCACATCAGCGCAGAATGTATCAGAGTTCCAAGAGGATAGCACTACCATATATGATGAGTCCTCCAGTTCAGAAAATGAAGCAGATGAGGATATTCTCTTTCTCAAGAGAGTCTCATTCTTGATCCAGTGGAAGAAGAGGAAATCCTGGTTGAAGCATACCTGCTAGATATTCATAGCCAGGTATCATTTCATGATCCTTATGCACATTTCCTGCAAACATTTGGAGAAGGATCAAGAGTCTTCTTGATCAGCATGTTGCAAACAGAAAGAAAATTTTTCAAAGCTGCCATTATTGAACAAAAGGAGTGTGAGCTGCCCTGCCTATCCAGCCTGCTCAAGGAGTTGAGCAAGAAAGACTAGTCATGGGATCACTTGAAGGACTGGTTGCATTGGAAGACAATGTTTGTAAGCTAGACTGTAAATATTCCATTTAGAGTAGGGTAGGTATGAAAAGCTCAATAAAGCTCAGTGTGTGAGCATGTAGTTAGTTGTTTTTAATTTATGCAAAGTCCAGTAGGTTAGACAGTCTAATCCTGGCTTGACTGTTTTCAATTTCTGTCTTAGAATGTAGAGAAGAAGTCTTCTAAACAGTTTAATCCTAGCAGATATTGGATTAGGTAGAGAAGCTATGAGGCCAACAGTCTAATCTGGTCTCATGAAGTAATAAGGGTAGAAATAGAATAGGTTTATTTTCCTGTGTTTTAAAAAAAAAAATTGATGATGAAAAGGGTCTACAAGTCCAAATGCACCCCAGAAGAAAAAATGTTAGGACTTTAGTGTGGGTAGGTAGCTGTATGGGAGAATGTTACTGCTGATGTAATGTCTTCATGGTTTGTGGCAACCGAGCAAAGAAAGAAAGGGATGTGCCAAGCAGCAGGCAACTGGCCTACACCAAAGACCATTCTCTGGATTCTTGACTCCTTCAAGATGAAGCCATCCCCATGTGGAGCCACTATTAGCCTCCCATAAATTTTTTGACAAGAAAATAGGGGGCTAAAATGTTTTTGAGCCTTCAAGGAATGCATTTCCACTGAAAACACATCATCCTTGAAGCCTCTTTGTGCCTGGTGTCCTTTGATAAATTTCCCTCTGCTGATTTCCGTTGCAAGCCTCTCTGTTTGTGAAGAAATGCCCAAAGGGCCTCCTCCCCTTCTTGTTCCCTTCCCCTTTGTCCCCCCTTCTACTTCTATTTTTTACCCTCTCAACCCTCCCTAATCCCCTTTATATCCTTCCTCTACCCTTTTCTTAGCCAAATTCCCACTTATTCCCTCTATCGTTATTCCTCCTTGGCCTTAAAATGCATTAAAACGGGCCAAAATCCATTCTCCACTTTGTAATAGGGCTTAGCCCCTTTCTGCCAGCCCCTTTAGCTATTTCCCCATGTAGTCGAGTGCTGTGACTGAGCGCTACCCCTTAAAGGTGCTAATCGCAATATCGCACATCGCTCCAATCGCATGTTTGTTTTAGCATTCCAATCATCCATTGTAAATATTTGCGATGCGATTGATCGTGCCACCGTTTCATCGCACCATCCGATCCGCCCGATCGCATAGTCACATTTTCCAGACGCGCGACCCTTCTCATATCCCGATTGCTCCTCTACCGTCGGTCAGCCTCCAAATCAGATGGTTGGCGCGTCATCGCACCCCGCCAGTCGCCTCGCACTTCCCAACCGCTTCCCCTTCCTCGATCGCAATCAGAAGCTATAAGTATGTGTCCCTCTCGTCTATTGCGATTGCGATTTTCCGACTAAGCCTTGACCTTCCATTGGGTCTAAGATCTAACGGTTGAGATCTGATCGCCATCCGCCCCCAGCTGGGTCCCACCTCATCGCATTTCCCTACATTCCTTTCACATTTCTTTGTATTTTGCTCGAAGTCTAAAGTCTTATGTTTCACGGTTGTTCCGCCCACTTTCATATATCATTCCGCTGCTCGACCCCCGCCATTGATCTTCGCTCCCAGGCCGCGATCTAACGGTCTGCGCTGCATTCTGCCATCAAACCCTATAATTCGTGAGTCTTCACTAGTTCATTACATTTTCTCACTATTGTTTAGTGAAAGCCACCTTTCTGCTGCCGCGTTATCATATTTTCCGCCCTTCGCTCCACCAGTCTTCCATTGCATTGATTGTCTACACACAGTTGAGTTTCTGTAGAGTAAAAGAGTTGAAACACTGCCATAACTACACAGTATGGATGCAGCAGTAATTTTTCCACTGACAGAGGCAAGGAATTTAATGAAGGGCGGGTTTCCACGCCAGCAGAATGTCTTCTTCCGAAGAAGGACGGATTGCCCATACTGTTTGATTATATGCCGTGCTCCAGAGGAGATCCCCGCTCGGAACGCAGTCCAAGGCTATCGAAGCATTTGTTGCTCAAGTATGGCGGACCATTCCGTTTTTCATTGTCATTTTGTTTATTCATCAAGGGTACCACAAAGTACAACGAACCATAATGCATCGGAGACATATCTGGAATCAATGAAGCCTGACGAAGGTCATTCTGTTCTCCAAAGAGTGCCAAAAATTAATGCTCAGAGTTTAAAACAGAATGGGCTTTGGCCCTCCCCTTCTTGTCTGATTTTAATGTTATATTTAGTGTTCTATCTACTTCCTCTGCTCTTTTTTAGCTATAAAAACTATGAGAAAATTGTTGTAAAGGTTGTTGATGAGATAGCAGAGAGGTGCAAGCAGTTTCTCTTGAGATAATTTCTATATGTATAGTTGAAAGATATTCTGAGGAAGATGTATTCAGACTGAATGACCTGGCTATTGGCTATGTTGTACCTGATTGGTGTTGATGTTTAATATAATAAGTAAATTTCATTGGATCCTGATCTAAAGCTGCGGTGATGTTTTTCTACCTCTGTGTTCATTTCCATTTCATTTCATTTCATCTGGCTCGCATCAAAAATTTGGCATAAGATTCACCCTTGTTAGGTGCCTTATGTTGCTGCTCTCCCAGCCCTTTATGTTTTCTACTTCATGTGTTTATCTAAAGATTGATTTCAATTGATTTAACCAGTGTAGTGGATGTTGTTGCCTACTTGCTGATGTATGAATTAACGAAATCTGTTTTAGATGTTCTTGTTAGGATTTAATGGAATTTGTTGAGAACACTGGGAGGTCTAGAACCCTGTATCTAATTCACTAGGATCTTTCCATTCTGATTAAGCCTTTCCAAGTTCCCTTGTGCTGCCTCTGATTTTTTCCAAACAGGTCTGGATTTAAATGACCTCTGACCTGATCTATAGATGGGATTAGTTGGTTCTCCCCCCTTCACTCTCAGTCCTTAATGTCCCATACCACCCTATCACTTTAGGATCCAAGGCTTTAGAGGACTAGCCCAACTTAAAGCTTGCATATTGATAGCAAGTAAATCCTTTCTTAACTCCATTACCCAATGGACTTGGTTTTCTCTGGATTCTCTCCTTTGCTTAAATTCTTCCTTGCCCAGTCCTCTCTCATGATGAACTCTTCCTTCCTGATTCCCAGCAACCAAACTCTCAATTAAACAAACAAACCCTGAACATAGAACTAGCCTAATACTTTATTGTGAGCTTCAAAGACAAACACCTTTGACAATCATAGAGAGATCCCTCTCTGGAGGGCTAGATCCTAAGGTCTGAAAGTGGTTCTATGTTGTCTCGTCTTTTGTTCTTGCCAATCTGGCCAAAACACAGGAACCCCAACATGCTCCACTCAAGCATAACATCATGGAGAAACAAGCCTTAGCCTTGGTAAAAGCATTGAAAGACTTTAGAGTATACATATTACATTCTCACATCATTGCTTTTGTCCCACATACTATTGTCAAAGATATTCTAAGTCAAGAGCCTGATGGTAAAAGGGGAAAATGGATTGCTATTATTTTATAATATGACTTAGAAATCAGGCCCACCAAACTAGTCAAAGGGAAGGGATTAGCAAAACTCATGGTTGAGTCAAACTTCCAAGCACTAGATATGAATATGGTTGATGTGTTGGAAGAAACAGAAGAATTTACAGCCCCATTTATTAAAGAATACTTTGTGAATTCACCTTGGTATACTAATATCATATATGTGTTGCTTTATCTGAATACCGCTCCTTCTCTATCTAAAACTAAAGCTATATTTTTGAAGCAGAAGGCTTTAAATTATTGAATTTTAGATGGGGTTTTATATTGGAAGAATGCAGTTGGAATATTTCTTAAATGTTTGCTTGAGGTTGATGCAGGAAAAATCATGCATGAGCTGCATGAGGGAGAATGTGGAGGACATCTATACTAGAAGACTTTAGCAAATAAAATCCTCAGATCTAGTTACTATTGGCCCACCCTTTTCCCAGATACTTAGAAACTTGTCATGTCTTTCCATAAGTGTCAATTTTTTTATGGCAAGAGAAAAACCCTACCTTTACCCTTACATCACATCAATATTGAGGCTCCCTTTCAAAAATGGGGCTTGGAATTCATTAGGGAAATCCACCCATCTTCTTCATCCCAACATAAGTGGATCCTCACTGCCACTGATTATTTTACCAAATGGATAGAAGCCATACCTTCCAGGAATGCTACTGACTCTGTCATTATCAAGTTCCTTGAAACCAACATACTATCCAGATTTGGTTTTCCTAGAAAAATCATCACAGACAATGTTGCTGCCTTCAAGTCTAAAATAATGGTTGACTTCTGCCATAAGTATCATATTACCTTGGGTCATTCCACTGCCTACTATCCTCAATGAAATGGATTAGCTGAATCCTCCAACAAGAGCCTTGTCAATACTATCCAAAAACTGTTGGAACAGAATCAAAAATCATGGCATAGTAAGCTTATTCATGCTTTATGGGCTGATAGATTAACCACCAAAAATTCATAAATATGTCCCCCTATCAGCTGGTTTATGGCATGGATGCAGTCTTCCCAACATCTTTAGGAGTTCCAGTCATGAAACTCCTTCAAGAAGTAAAAACTGAAGAGATTGATATGTAGAGAAGGATAAATCAGACCATTCATTTATAGTAGTCAAGAGAGGAAGTGTACAAAAGAACACAAATAGTCCAAGAAAGCATCAACAAATTATTTGACAAAAGAACTAAAGAAAATGATTTCCAAGTTGGAAATGTAGTTCTAAAGTGAGATTCTAGAAGGGAAGAAAAGGAAAAACATGGAAAATTTGAACATCTGTGGAAAGGTAACTACATTATTCATTCCATCAGGGGTCACAATGCATTCATTTTGCAAGAACTGAATGGAGAAGATCTATTTGGAGGTCCTATCAATGGCAAGATGCTCAAGCACTATTTCTGCCAAGAGTCCTAAATTTCAAAACTTTTAATTTTTCACTGTATATAACATTACTTCTCAATTTGAAAAAAGAAAAGCACAAAAACAATAGAAAAAGAAAAGAGGGCGGATTCAAAAGAGGTACATCCCCATACCCAAAAAAGATAATTTTCTGAAAGTGTGCAAGTCAAAATGCCACTGCTTGAAAAGAAAATGTTATTTAGTCATACAACCTAATCATGACTAAGTAAATTTCAATTTTGTGCTGATAGGTTAGTGAAAATAGATTTTCCAAATAGTGTAATCTTGGCTTATCAGTAAAGTAGATTAGGATAGAAAATAAATGGTTCTAAAAAGCTAAAAATCTGAACCAAGAAAAGGGAAACGATAGCTCTAAATAGATCAAAACCAGAGCTGGAAAAAGAATAGAAGGATGTGCATAATTTTCAGATCTTAAGCCTTCACAGTTTTGTTTTAAATTTTCTGCAAATAAAGTCTATGTGCAGCTTGTACATATAGCCATAGACACCATAGCAAATTAGACAGTCTAATCCTGATTTGACTATGTTTAAATTTCCTATCTTTAGAAATAGAGAATAAAATCTGTAAAACAACCTAATCTTGACAGATAGATAGTTAGGTAGAGAATTATTGAGTTCAACTGTCTAATCTGAACTCATGGGAGACACAAGGGTAGAAATAGTTTAGTTTTTCCTGCTTTCAAAAGAATAAAATGGTGAATTCAAAGATTTTTACAGTTCAAGTGCACTCAAAAGAAGAAAAATGATAGGACAAGTAAGACTAGGTAGGTAGAGATGTTGTTTTTAAAGAAATTACATGTTGCAAATTGATGAAAAGTGTATTTTTCAGAAAAGATCAGCAAGAAAAGAAGAAATATGCCCAATGGATAAGGCACTGGTCTTCTAAAATCCAGATATTGATAAACTAGAGGTTTTGGACACCTAAAGGGAAACTTGTCCTCCCCAAGTGGAGCCACTGTTAGCCATCTATAAATTATGTTATATCTGATGATGGCTAGATCAGTCCATGAATTTCCAAAACAAATTTTTTATGAAAATTTCTGAAATTTGGAAATCTCACAATTTTCATTATCCCTAAGTTATCCATTTTCTCATAAAATTTCACTCATTTACTCCTATCCCAACAGTCATTTTCCCCTTTAAAAGGACCTCTTTTTTTCATAAAAACTCCATTCCTCTAAAAATACCCTCTTTTCCCTTCTCATTTAACCTTCATTTCCTCTTTAAAAACCCTTTTTAAATCGATAGAACCCTTTTATTTGGTTTAAAAATGCTTATTTTACCCTATCGAAACATCCAAATAGGCTTTAAAAACCTTAGTTTTTTACCTTTTTTGACCTTTTTTGTGTATAGGCTTTAAGCCCCTGAGGGCTTAAGCGCTTCGCTCCTTTTTATCCATGTGTCCAAATGTCGGGACCAAGCACTTAAACTCTTCACGCTAGCCCTTGGACCCCTTTCTTTGGCTCCCGATCACCTTATCTCTCCACGGGACCATGCCCCAGCACTAGGCTTTAGCCCCCATCAGCATCGCCAATTCGCATTTTTCTTCGTTTCACTTTTTTTTCTCCTCTCATGATGTTCAACCTCCGATTAGATGCCCACCATTGATCTACCAAGATTGATGGTTGTCGGCACTACCCTCCTTTTCTGTCTCCCATCTACCTCCCAACCCTTCCCACCTTAGCTCTCGGTCCCCTACTGCTCCACATAACTGCACTCTCTCCACTCCATTAAGCCCCCTTCCCTTACCTTGTATTTACCACCATGCCCTTGTAAAACACATTTTCCTTTGTATTTTCTCCACCATGATTGTCAAATCTAGGAGAAATCTCAACTGTAGATCAAAGGCCTCAAGCCTTGATCTGACGGCCACCATACTCCCGCCCATAACCCGAAATCCAACCCCGTCGATCAACCAAACCCACTACGCAACAAAATATCCTACGTCACCATTGGTCCCAACCCCCACTATTCAATCGCCTGTCCAATCTCCATCCGACACCTAGTCTCCACCACCTTCCTTCCACCATGCATCTTTCCCCATCACGCTCCTCCCCCACCGTTGGATCTACACCTCCAGATCCAACGGTTCACATCACGTTTCACACGGATTTTCATGTCGGTGTTTAACAACCCAAATCCATGTGAAACCAGTGTTTTCATCAGGGACATGCATCACCCTTCGACGTCTATCACGTTTGAATGGGGAAAAACTTCTTACCGTAGATTGTCAACGCGAAAACCACCGTGGTTTTCACCAAAACCACTATTCCCATTTTTCACACCGAAACCTTTTTGAATCTTATTTTTGCAGGTTTCCGCCATGAAAACTCCTCCTGCATACATTTCCTCCCCTTGCAACATTCCTTCGACTGCCATACGCCCTCATAAACCTCTGAAAAACAGTTTTTCGCCAAAAAGCGCAGGATTTATTAATATTTTTTGTTTATTGCAGGTTATAATGGCAGGTTTATGTGCAGGCCCACCCACAGTCAAGTTACAGTGGCAAAGAGCCTTCGAATGACAGTCCAAGGGCCATAAAGATGAAGAAAAAGGAAATATGGGGTTTTTAATTCAAAGGTTTTAATCAATGTCTTCATAAACCACTGGTTGAAACACAAAACCCTTCAGCGCACCAAAAGAAACCCTGCACATACTTAAAGAAGAAAAAGAAATTAAAGACACAATATTTAAATGTTTAATTGGCAGATTAATGGAGAAAAGACAGTTAAATACAGAGGAACAAAAGTTTTAAAGAAGTCCGAGAAGTATTAAAAGGTCAGCAAAGGATAATTATAAAGACTGAAGGTCAAAGAATAAAGGAAAATAAAAAAAGTTTTAAAGCAATGAATATAGGGAAAGGGACAACGATGATCAACTGAAAAGTCAAACCTAAGAAAAATTAAGCCTTAAAATATAGTTTAAAAGGATGAAATAAAGGCAAATTAGGCTTAAAGATGGCCTCAAATACATCAACAGAAGCAGCTATTCCTTAAAAAATCTAACTTCCACCTGTGGCTTACTTTATGTCTCAAAAGACAAATAAACAGTCATTACACTAAAGAAGATATTATAAACTGTCAGAACAATTAATATAAAGATATAAAAAGGCCTCGAAGTCAATCTTTTCAACTATTTCATCCTCAGGAAGTAAAGACAGATTTATTACACAGAGAAGTAGTTGAGAGACATTCCTACCTTATGCCTTGCATGGTTTTTAAGGATAGGAGTGCATTTACTATGTCATTAATAACATTTTCAACCCTAGATGGTTCCACCTCCTCATTTGTAGCATAAATACTTCATTTGAACTCATTGTATGATTGGGCATTTGATAACTCTTTGAAGTAATACATAGTTCTGCTGAAGTTGAAAGAAATTTGATGTTCTGGAACCTATGGATGTTTGGACCTATTTGTTGATGGAGAAAGCTTTTTCATTGGATCCCTAAGCTTGGCTGTTGGTGAAGTATTCTAATATGTTAATTTTTTTTCTTGTTTTCCATTCTTTTTTCATCATTTATTGCTTGCAGTAGAGTAAAACGTTTAGGCTAAGAAATATCTCCTAGAAGCACCTTAGACCTGTTTAATTTTCACTGTCTTTATGTTTTCATCTACTAAAGGTTTATTGAGTAGTTTGATTGATTTTCAACCCTTAAGCTTGTTTATTTCAGAAATAGTTCAAATAGTGGGTCTCAAGAATGATTTATGGTTTTCCCTGCTTACTTGATGCCTCGTGAAAACTGTTTCTGAAGTCTCCCTTTAAAGTACCATTGTTTACAGTCTACCAAAGAGGTCTGTTTTGATCTTACCTTTTGTTCTTGCTGAGATAATTGTTTTGAAGGTCTTTATAATTGCAGTCTTAGATGTCTAGGAGTTCCCTCTTCTATGAATGCAGTTATTTGTGAATATTGAATGTTTTATTATCCTTTAAAGTGAAATTTTTGATGAAATAGAGCGTTCCTCGACTCCTAGATTTCATTTTGAAAGTTTGTCTTGAAATTGTTATTTTCTGAAGCGTGATTTGTAGAATTCATGGTTAGCCGTGTCTATAAAATACTTCTTCATGTTCAAATTATGTTTGAAGTCCCTTTGTTGAGAAGTACATATAATTAAGGATTCTTAATTACCCTTAGTTCTTCTTTTCGTTCTAAACCCTTAGTGTTCATTTAATTTCACCTGAAATACTTTGTAGATCCAATAGCCAAGTTAGATTTTCCCTATGATACCCCTGATTCATTGAAAAACTTGTTGCAAACTTATACTTGACTCCCTTGCCCAATGACTTAGAGAATTCGCTTTCCTATCTATGCTGCCTAGATCATCATGTCCCACCAAACAATCAAACAAACTTGCACTTAATAACTAGCCTAAAATCAACCTTTTACAAGCAAACAAGTCATATCTTTGCAAACAAATTGAGAGATCCCTCTCTAAGACTAGGAAGGCTAGGTACTCGAGCTCTAAAGACTAGTTTATATATTTCCTTGTCATTTAGTATGCCAATCTGCTAAAGCACAGGATACCAACAGAGCTTTCTTCATTGCATCAAATTCAGACAAAATTTGCAGAGGGTTTTTCTTCTTTTCCCATTTATTTAAAAACAATCTATGGAAAACAGCTAAATCATTTATACTACCTGCAATAAGACCTTTGAAACATTTCTTTACTTCTGCTGTTAAATTTTGTGCAAACAACCTCATTTGTACATTTAATTCATCTATCTCATGGAGTTCAAAGAATTCAGTCATTTTTCTTATGTGTTGCTGTGCAATATAATGTGTAGTAGCATCAAACTGTGGTATTTTACTTTGGTAGTCTTGGGGCATGTCATGAATTTGTCCTGGAAGAACAAGGGGAGCATAGCTAATAGCCATAGCTTTAATGCTAGCTTGGCTAGGAGGTAAAATAGAGGTACTTGGAGCTGAACTAGAAGTAGTGGCTGATGAAACTCGATTATAAAGTGCTGAACTAGAAAAAGTAGTTGAATAACTAAAGGTTGAAACTCAGGTACTAGGAAGTGAAACGGGAATATATATGGAACTACTAGGAAATGAAAATGATGTATTTGGGAAAGCAGTGGTGAATCTAGTGGATGAAGTGGATGTAGGGAATGAAGGAAATAATATTCTAGGCTCTAGAGGTAATCTAGAGATAAATGGATCTGTAGACTGTATTGTAGTAGAAACTATAGATGATTTAGTGGCATAAAAAGATGAACCTACGGATTCTAAAAGATTGATATCTAACTAAGAAGTAGGATGTTTAGGTGTATATGATGATAAGGCAGCTAATTCAACTAAATGTTGAAAGAGAGCTTCATCTATTTCCTTAAGTACAATAGCATTCAATTCATCAAGTTTATAATAAACTTCAAAAATTCTAGATTCAAAATCTACTGAAACAGTTTCCTTTTTAATTTCAAGAAATGAAATAAAATCAGGATCTATAAAAATGTTGTTTAAATCACTTTCTGATTTATTTTCGAATAAAGAATGTTCAAAATTTAAATCAAATATATATGTCTTGTATGCTTCTCAAATGTTTTGGAAGAGAAATTGATCTAAATAAGGAAACTTTATTACCTAAATATTCTATCTGTTTTTTCTTTTTTCCTATTATATCTGGGTTGTCTACTATAACAACAGCTTTAGGGTCCGGATTAGACCTGGTATAATAAACTTTCCTAGAAGCCAGAATTACAAATTTTTATACTCACAACTAGTTAAACAATCTTTGAAGGAAAAAAGATGATAAGAAATGATTTCCTTTAAGGTTTATTTAACAACTAAGGATTGGTTAGTTCCCCAGTATGGTCGCTGGTATGTTATCACTCCAGTAATTCTCTAGTTGTGAGATTTTTGGTTTTTATTTGAGAAAAATAGAGGTAACCACAGACCAACTTTTAAACCCTAGGATCTAGCCTTCCTAGGGTTTAGAGAGGGTTCTCTCTATAAGATTTAACTTTGTTTGTTTTATAAAATATTAGACTATTTATGATTGTGCAATTGGTTTTGGTTTTGATTGGTTTGGTGGGAGAAATCACTAATAGAGATGGATAGTAGAAAATCTATTTGTCCATTAGGATGAGGAGTCAAAAGTCAAGCAGACAGAACTAGAATCAAGGCCAAAAAGTAAAATGTTTTCAGGGAAAGATAGATAACCCTTGGAGATCTTGAAAAGTTGTTTTGTGAGATGGTATGATTGGGATAAAGAGAAATGAAGGGTTCTTTGATCCGGAAAATGGAAGCAGTAGGCAGAGGTAAAATGAGAGAGGGAGAAATTAAGGGTCCCTTACACTGGAAATTAGAAGAAAACATATAAATGAAAAATAGTTAAGATAGGGTGATTTTAACAAATCCTGAAGTAATCCTCCTATTCATTCAGTCAAATTTAGAAAACATTATGGATTGCATGTAACAAGGAAAGATAACAATGAAAAATAGAAGGTACTTTACTCCAAATAGCTCATCACATGAATCCTGAAATATGATGCTAGTTGATCTGATCCAGTCCGCTACTCGAAATTTGAACACAAAAAGCCTTCAAGTCCACAAAAATGACTATAGAAATCTTCAGCAATTTATTCCACAAGAATACTTCTAAAAATGAAGTATTTATACAAAATTGTTACAAAATATCCTAGAATGCTTCTAGGAATTATCTAAGGAAAATAAAATATCTTTACAACAATAATAGAGACAATTGCTTAACAAATCAGCAAGTTGTCCTATCTATCCAAAAGAAATAGAAACTGATTTAGGATAAGAAACAGTTGGTTGCCTTGTTGTCTTCTTTACTGGCTTTAGATACTTTGAGTTTGTTGTGAAATCTGATCTGTTTATCTGATACACTTTTATTGATACTCTTTAACTTCTGATACTCTTTAAACTCTGTAAAATATTTTTACTGCTGTAAAAAATCTGTTTTGACTGATAAATCAACAAACTGTTTTCACTATTACCTCTCTTCCTTTTTACTTTTTACTGTAAATTTGTCAATGACATCCAAACTTCAGCACTTGGAATCTGTACTTTCTTCAAATTTCTAAAATTTTCATCTACTTCTGTGTATCTGGAGAAAGTTGGCTTGGTGACAAACAAGTGTTTGATTTCATGTTGTAAGTAGAATAAGTCCTCAAAACTTCTAAGCAGGACTTTTCCTATTGGAAAGCCTTGTCCACCACCTGATTTTTCAACTTGTCCTTTGGCATATTCTCTGATATTTTTGTTATAATCTTCCTGAGGCATCAACTTGTCATTTATGACCAAGATTTTAGGCAAACTCCTTTTCCTCAAGTTCTAAAATTTAACCATGAACCTGGTTACTGAAATGTTCATGTTTTCACACTTTTCCTCCAACTTCTTCATCAGGTTCTTTTTTGTTATAACCTTCTTTATCTCAATGATAGTTTTAGTTCTATTAGTTATTTCAATTTCTTCCAACTCTTTCCTGTTCCTTTTTTTGAGGAACTTTATCAGTTCTAGATCTTGTTCCAGTTTATTATCCAATTCCTCTTTAGTCTTTTGAATCTCTTCTAATGCTGCTTTCAATAAATCTCTTTTTTCAAAAACCACTTGGATGGAAGGCCATACATCATTAATGGCTTCTATGATTTTGTTCCACGGATTATTTTTCACATAGGAAATATGTTCCTTCAAGGTCAATTCCTTTTGCAATTTCTTAAATTCTTCATTCAGTCTAATGACCTTTTTCTCATGTATCTTTGCATTTATCTAAGCCAATTTGTTTGATTTCTCAAGTTTTTCTACCAACTGTTTTAATTTTCTGATTTCATTTTTCTTAAGAGACATTTCTTCCATGGCCTTTACCAGTTTGTTGGCTTCATCTGTATGGTGCACTACTGTTGTTGATGATTCTGTAGATGAGGTGGTGGACGAAGTTACTGACACTGCAGTAGCCAGTGGGACTGTTGGTGCCAACTCTACTACTATAGTAGATGGCACAGCCGTAGTAGCCATAAGGATGACTGTAGGTGCTTCTTGTGCATTTGATGCTTCTTTTTCCTAGACAAGCTTGTCCATCTGTATCTCCATTTCCTTGATTTGGGCTGTCAATTGAAAAATCAAATTCATCATGTCATATTTTTCTTTCTATCCTTGTATTATTTCTTTTGTTTGAGGATGTTCACTTTCAGGAAGTTTAAGCTATTTACTCAAAGCTACAATATCTTCATTCTTCTTCTTCACTAATAACTCTACTGCTTTGATGTTAGTAGGGTCATATCCCACCTGCAAAACTAGTTTTTCTAAGGATTTTATCCTGAGATCCTTAGCATACAAGGATGCCTTATCCACTTTCATCTGATCTTTCATGTTGGAGATGGTGTTTTGGAGTCTCTGAGCACTCATGGCTTTAGTTGTGACAATAGAGAATTTTTGAAGTCTGTCTATGGAACTCAATCTAATCAAGAGCATGAATCTTATCTGCCTGGACTTTCAAATCAACCTTCTTATAATCTGCAACTGTCTTTGGGGATTTAACTATGGGCTACAACACTGACATAATTAGCTTTTGATTTGAATAATCAAATGCAGATAGAAGTCTCTTTTGCGAAATTCATGTCTTCTTGAGATATTGAGAATAAATATTGTTTTTGATTTCCTTATTCTTTAGTTTGATCTATTTATTTTTCTTTGATGTCCAGGTCTTTCTCCTCAGTTGGCTGTGATGAAGAGGCTTCCATGCTCTGTTGTATTTCTACCAACTGTGCATCTTCATTTTTGACTTGTTCTTCATTCTGATTCTTAGTATTTGTCTCATTGATGATCACAGTGGAAACATATGTTTCTAGCATATCAATGTTGGTATTTATAAGATATCTCTTCCACATGAATTGTTATCTTCCCTTTACCTGTTGAATTTAACTTAGGCATTTTTTTTGTATATTAATTTGAACTTAGTTTCAGTTGTAGTTTCAGAAACATAGGCTCCTTCCTCCCTTACTCTCTTAGTAGATTTTTATGGCTGATTTGGAGTCTCTAAAGTGTGACTAGTATCACTTTTACTTACTAAATTTTTTAAGGTATTCTCTGTCCACTCAGTCTGATTTGCATATTTTTATATCTTTGACTTGGCTTCATGAACGAAGCATGGAAAATTTTAGGGGCTAATATTTGTACGTGGGCTAATTTTCCATGGTTTTTCCAAAAAAAAGATTCGCCAATTTCCATTTTTTTATAAAAATTATTCGCACAAATTTTACAATATAAGTTTATTTTACGTTAAAAATAGCCCACATTATATAGAATATATATAATATCATTATAAATTTGAATAATTTTACAAATACATCAATACACATTTTATAGTTTGCATATTAGGGACTAGTGAGATTCGCCAATTTTTTAAACTTCAAGATAATTTTCCATCCTTAAAATTATCCCTACAATGAAGGGTGTTAATTTACATTTAACCCATATTTTTCTTAGGATCCCTTGTGGATCATAATTCCAAGGAAAAAATTCTTCAAATCTGAATTCCAATAACTGCTTTGCTGCTTCTTTCTCTAAATCCCTATGATTGCAGATGAATGGCCCTATCTGATTCTTTAACTTGAATTGAGTTTTCTTCTTTGCTGCCATGAAATTTATAGAATCAGAGTTTAAGATCTGTTTGATATATTCCAAGGCAAAGATCCTCATTGAAACATGTTTGGGTAACTTGTATGGTAACAAATTTGACCCAAAAACTCTGATCTCAATATGTTTTTCATACATGTACCAATCACCAACTTTATTTTGCTCTGATAATTGTAATATTTTCTTCATTTCTTCATTTATCCTTGGCTACTCTTTTTTTGTTAACATTTTGATTACTGGATGTAGGAACAATTCTGAAAATTCTACATAAGTGAAATTTGCACATTCTTTACTGAGTAAAGTAGTCCAAAAAATGACAGAGAGAGGAATTCCCTCCATCAAGATTTTGAAGAGTAACTGGAAAATTATCTGATTGAAAATATAGGAAGATATGGAAGAGGAAGGATGTGTATCTGAACACTCCTTCAATTGGAAAATTGGTCAATTGATGATGAGTATTGTCTGTAATGTAACCAGCATAATCAAAGATCATAGATGGGGGTTGTCCTGGGGTAAATGAAGATGGATTCATCTATGTATTCATTAGTGAAATACCGTAAGATGAAAGAAAGTATGGAAATCACATGTCTTGAACATTTTTGGAATTTTGAAGTTGAATATGGGGGATTTATTTGAGGAATTTCCACATGCAAAGGCATAAATGTCTGAAAAATCATGAATCTCTTGGGAAAATCTAGGCCAATATACAACTTGGTGAGGGCCTCTATAGATAAAGGGACTGCTTGAGGATCAGGTTGTAGTTGTAGCATTTGGTTAATAGATTCAGCAGTAATGTTGAGAAGAATTAATTTTTTCGCATTTATTATGGCTCTCTATTTAGGCACATAGCACTGTTGACATATCCTAATAACTTCTTGGCTTGGATGAGTTAATGGAACAACATATTTGAGCAAATGTGATTCCCAAATATGTACTTCTTCTTGATTATCTAAGGACTTCCAATAGATCTAGTTATGAATATCTAGCAGATTAAACTCAATAACTAGGTCTTCTATCCTTTAATCAATATCAACTAATGGAATATGCTCAATATATATGACAGGGGGCTGTAAAGGATTTACAACAATAGAAGTCTTAGAAGTCATAGATGGAGTTGATTTAGGCACTTTGGAGCCTTCAGGATTGCTAGAGCTTTGCTTTTTTGACATTTTGGCTACTTCTGGAAGTTTAGACAGTTTGCAGAGGTATTTTTATTTGAACAGAGGTTTCTTGGATGAATATGGTTTAAATATGGGTTTTTGTTTTCAATTTTGGATTTTTAATAGGATTTACAGTCTTTTACTAGTTTAGGCATAAGAAAGAGGGGTTTCTTGGGCTTTTTCACTGAGCAATTGGGCTAAAAATATTTTGAATTTAGGCACAAAGGCTTTGGGATACCTTTAGAGGATTTCTGGATAAATTTTGAGTTTAAACAGTTTATAAAAAATATTAAAAACTTGTGAATTCCCTTCAAAATAGTATATTCAATAAAACAGGGTTTCTGCAGAAAATTTGACAGGGTTTGTCCTATTTTTTGGTCTTTTTGATGGCTTCTTTTGTTAATTTTTAATTCATGAATGGGAAATATTCTTTAAAAGACCTTTTTAAAACTTAAAAACATGGTCTAATTTGAGAAGAAAACCTATTATGCGCAAGTCTAGGGGTTTGAAATAGTTTCTGAGGTCTTTTAAATGATCGAATAGATTTTGTGGAGTTTCTGGAGCAACGCAAAGCTCCTCAGAGGTCTTCAAATAGTAGCAGGTTGAAATTTGAGGTCTCTTGTCATAGAAATGGTAGGAAAAATTTTTTTTAACAGTCGGGGTAGCTTGTGCAAGGTTTAGGGGCAGAAGGATATGAAATAAAATGCATTTACCAAGGTTTATTATGCATATTAGGGCTAATGGGCAATGGTAATAAATGGCAGTCATGTCATGAAAACAGATGGTTTTCACGCTAAAATGGTCAAAACCATAGTGCTTATCGCGTGTGTTTTTAGTGGTAAGATTTTTTGGGGCAATTGAACGTGATCTAATAGGAATCGAACACATGGAGGAGAGATAAAGTTTTAATACCATTCATTTCACGTAGGTTTGAGATGGGGGTGATCGCGCAAGTTTCCTGTGTGATATGGGCTTTTATCCATCGGATCCTAGGGTTTGATTGAGAACGACCCAGATTGATTGGGAAGTTGCATGGGGATTGGGGAGTGGGACCGGGGTTTCATTAACACAGTAGGGTTGGAATTTAAACCTTAGGTTTATATAATGGCCAGGGGGGGGGATAATATAATGTATGTTTTAATTAAAACATTAGAATTGTTTCAACTAATACATATGTGGATTTAATATATAGTTTTTTCAATGTTGACATTTGTTTTAAAACTATAGGGGCGGGATATTTGTTTTAATGGATAGGTTTAGACCAATGGGTTAGTGTGGGGTTTTAATATTTTGCACATGGAGTATTATAACATTGGTCTAAAATTAAAATAGAGGGTTTGTGGGTTTATTTTAAATAAAGGGTTTTATTAATATACGAGTGGGTGTAACTTTAGGGAGTTTAATAAAATAAATAGTTAGTAGTTAATATAGAATTAAGGGATAGTGGAAATGGAAACAAAATGCATGTTAACTCCAAGTAAAGAGCCAAAAAATAAAGCATTGCTTATCTTTTTTGTATTACTTCAATTTAACTTAGGATAAATGCATTTTGAGGGTTTTTGGATGTTTTTTAAAAGGAAGTGAAAATTAGTTATTTTAGGGTTTTACTTTTACTAAAAAAAATGGGTTTTTACTTAGGAAAAGGCATTATGATTTATGAAATGAAGAATCAATGCTGATGAATTTGGGTCTAGTGTGGGAATTCCATATTTTTTAACCAATCAGTCATTTAGCTTTGGGTCTGGTCCCAACAAAAGTCAGAGAAATAATCTGAATCTCTTTGATTGATAGTCTAGAATATTGAAAATTAGTAGGGGAGGGGAAATTAGTAATTTTTTCCCAATGATGCCTTTATTACATGCTTCCACAACTACTTTCTACGTACCCATCTGTATTTCTAACATTTTTTCTTCATTTTAATGGGTGCATTTAGGCTTGCAACCCTAGACCAGTTTTTATTTTAAAGCATAAATTTATCTACGTCTAACATTATTTCATCTGAGGGCTCAGTCTAAACTGTTGAGCTCCTCATTTATTCTCTATCTAATCTAATGATTTGTCAAGTTTATACTGTTTGCCATATCTTTATTCTCTATCTAAAACATGAAATTCAAAGCATGAAAAGTTAAGTTTAAACTGTTTAACCAATCATGGATTATGGCATTTATTGACAACCTGCACATAATCATTATTCTTGCAGTAAATTAAATAGTAGTGGCATTTTGACTTGCTCACTTTCAGGTCTTATTTTTCATCTCTTTTTTCTTTTGGGGTCTCTCTTTTCCTAAGTCCTTTGATATTTCTTTTAGGAATTTTTACCCTCTTTTCATTTTTATTTATTTTCATTTTTCAAAATATGGGAAAACAACTTGCAGAAAGAAAGGTATGTACATATTTACAAGAATATCATAGTCAATTCAAAAATTATGAATCCTATTATTATAGGACCCGAACACCACCCACTTGGTGAAATAATTTCTGGCATTCAAAATCCACCTGTGTTGATTACTTGAATTTGGGTGAATTTATCATATAAAATCTAGTCCTCATTGAAGAAATGGTGTTGAAACAACAATTGGAACTAATGGAAGAGCTGATTTTTTTTTCTTACCAACAAACATCTAACATGGAATGCAACTTCTAACCTTTGCTTCTACTTGTGAAAACAAATTAGGCCAATAGAAACATGCCCTTATTATCTTGTATGTTGTGGCTCTCCAAGCATAATTTCCTCCACATATCCCTTCATGAAATTGATCAATGATTGCTTCTGTTTCGGCTTCCGTTAAACAAAGTAACAAAATGTTGAGAGGATATTTACAATACAATTTGGCATTGATAATATAGTATTTGATAGATTTCAACTTGAGTGTTTTGCACTAACTTCTGGAAAATTAAGTAGGACACTCAAAATTGATCAGAAAATGTACAATATCTACATACCAATATGAGAGTAAAAAAATTTCATCAATGTGAACAGGAAATGTTTGAGTTGAAGGAGAAGGTTTTTGTGCATTATTTCCTTGAGAATATTGGGAAGGTTCTTGTCGATTATCCCCTTGAGAATCTATGGAAGGTTCTTGTGGATTCTCCCCTTCTGCATGTAAGGAAGATTCTTGTTGATTCTCCCTATTTAAATTTGAAGAAGGTTCTTGTGTATGCTTCTCAGAGATTTCAAAAAACAGAATTTATGCCTAACACTTTGCAATTGGATTCAGCTAAAAATTTAGCTAAACATTGTCCCTTCACTAACTTAGTGGTTTTAATACTAAGGTCAAGCTCAAGGATTTGGGTGATCCACCTTCCTCTTCTTCCATTAGTGACTAGTTGGGTAAGAACAATTTTTTACAACATTGTTAGCGACATAAGCAGTAATGGATGAGTGAAGGACATACATTCTGAAAGA
This sequence comes from Pinus albicaulis, assembly GCA_034641835.2. NCBI lineage: Eukaryota > Viridiplantae > Streptophyta > Pinopsida > Pinales > Pinaceae > Pinus > Pinus albicaulis. The sequence continues at coordinate 1,810,164,208 of CM076575.1, forward strand.
CTTTAAAGCTTCAACTAGGGCATAGGCCTATTTTTCAATAATATCATACTTCAGTTCAATATATCGCATAACCTTATTGAAAGATGTTATGGCTGATCATTAGAATCTTTATTTTTTTGTAAAAGGGCAGCAGCAAGGGTGGTTTTAGAAGCAAAGGAAAATATAATGAAATGTAAGGAATAATTGGGGTTGTCCAAGGTAGGAGCTTCAAAAATTCCCGCCTTGATTTTATTAAGATCATATCTAGCAAGAATAGTCCATTTAACTTCATGATTCTTTTTAATCATGTCAGTTATGTCTTTAACTATTTCAGAATAGTTAGGCATGAATCTTCTCAAGAAGTTAATTTTTCCTAAAATGACTTGGATCTCTTTATTATTTCTTGGAAGTGATAATGATTGAATAGTAGATACCCTTTTAGGATCTATCACCACTCCTTCCTTTGAAATGATGTGTCCCAAAAAATTTCCTTCTTTGATGGCAAAAAGAGGCGTATTAGGGTTGAGAGATATTCCAAACTTTCTACACCTATCAAAAACCTTCATCAAGTGTTTTACATGCTTCTGATCTGAATTAGAGAAAAAATTAAGATCATCAGGATAAATAACAACAAATTTATTCACCTTACCAAAAAAATATAAATCCATATCTCTTTGGAATGTTGCTTCTGCATTTGATAATCCAAAAGGCATTCTAGCATACATGAATGTACCCAAGGTGTGGTAAAGGAAATCTTTTCTTTGTCTTCTGGATTTACCATTATCTAGTTATAACTAGAAAAACCATCAAGCATTGAAAGCCTATTAGCACCAAAAACATTTTGGAGTAGTTGGTCCATCTTTGGCAGTAGATAGTTATCCTTTAGAGATGATTTGTTAAAGTTTCTGAAGTCCACACAAAGTCTAGATTCTCCATTTTTCTTTCTGACAGGAACTAAATTAGCTACCCAATCAGAGAATCTTACGGGAAAAATTATTTGGGCATCTAAAAGCTTCTTAATTTATTTTTATATGGTAGGAAGTAGAACCAGATTAATTCTTCTAATTTTTTTCTTGTAAGGTTTCGCTTCAGGTTTGAGTGGAATTTTATGCTCTATAAGAGATGTTTCATAAGTTTTAAGATCAGCATAAGACGAAGCAAAAACATCTTTATAATTTTTAAGAAGCTTAATGTATTCAATTTTAACTTCAGGGGTTAGAGATGGACAAATTTTAATGTTTTTAATCTCTTCATCAATTCTAATGTTAGTTTCTTCAATATCATCTTCTAGTGAAATAGACAATGGATTTCTTGGGACTTCATTTTGATCAAACAACTTTTCTAAAGGAATAAGGCCTTTAGGAATAAAATTGTTTGACAATTGTATAATGTCATGATCAACTACTTTTTTATTTAGATTTGAACTTTGTTTTTCTTTAGCAGCTTCATTCATATATAGCTTCTTTATTAGTTCCAATTTTAGTTTCCTCAATATCATCTTCTGGTGAAATAGACAGTGGATTTCTTGGGACATCATTTTGATCAAACAACTTTTCTAAAGGAATAAGGCCTTTAGGAATAAAAATTTTTGATAGTTGTATAATGTCATGATCAACTAATTTTTTATTTAGATCTTAATTTTGTTTTTCTTCAGCAGCTTCATTCATATATGATTTATCTTCTCCAATTTCTAAGACATAAAATTCATCAATAAATTGGAGAAAGGATTTTAGTTGTTCATCATCTTAAAATATTTGCCAATACTTTAGATTATCTAAAATAGATGGCCTATATTTGACTTTGATATGGTATTGTACTTTCATTTGATATGGTATTTTAAAAGAACTAGCAGAGACAACTAATGAGTTTTCATGAATGTTTTCATTTCTACGGATGAAAGTTATATTAAAATCATTAAATGAGTTTTCAATTGTATCCCAAACTTCATTTATGTAAGACCCGGGCCTAGGATGATTTGTTTGACAATGATTCCTAACCTATCTTACAATAATTTCATAATCACTAAAAACACTTAAATTTTGAACCTTTAAGCTTTTAGAAAACTCTAACTCTAAGAGGAAAGCTTCATATTCTGCAACGTTATTTGTAACCTCAAAATATAACTTGCATGATTGAGTTATGTTTGCTTTCTCGAGTGAAATTAAAACTATACCTGCTCCAGCTCCATATTTGATACAAGACCCATCAAAGAAAAGTTTTCAAATATGAGTTTGAGCAGAGTTAGGAGTTTCAACTACATTCCTAATCTGGAGTTGGGAATTTTGTGAATTATTTGAAGATAGTTTGAAGAAACCAAAGTCTTGGTCAACTGCATAAATGGGATGATTTCTAGCTTGGTCTTCTTTACACACAGTATGTATAAATCTAACTTCTTTGTATAGACAAAGATTTTCTACTCCATACACATGAATTTTGGCAAAAGACATATCGATATGAAGGCTTCCTCCTAGTTTGGCACAACATGATCTCGCAAGAAGCATTCCAAACTTGGGAGGAATATCAGTTTGTAATATTCCCAAATCGGAAAAGTAGGAATATAGAACAAAATTCTGGAAATACAAGTGTAAGCATCACATAAAATCATGAGACCAATATGGAGATTCTTTATACATCATAATAGCAAAAAACATGTATAATATAATGGGCTACAAACCATAAAACATGAATCAACAAGCCTCCAATAGATAAATCCCTCAAGATAGAGGTGTTGCTACTATATCAAAATGTCGGAGACACTACTACAGTGCAGTCATAACAGCACTACTACAGAAAATGAGTACACAAAAGATAAAGGGCTAATATATGCCTCAAAATATACAACAAATGAAGATCAAGGCTCTATACAACCTACAACAAAGAACCCAAGAGGGTCTCTAGGAAAACACCCAATAATACAATATGAGTTGCAGCCCTAGGGCTAAAAGTTTGCTACAACAAGCTAAATGAAGAGTTATGGCTGAAGCTTATATGAAAATAAGTATGCTCTCCTCCAATGGATCCTCTGGATGAAAGGTTGGCCCCTTGACTTAATAAATCACTCCCCATATCACCCACTATAACTACCCCTGCAACTCCTCCCTAGAATAATGCAGATCCAGGCTAATATTGCATTGTAGGGGATAAAAACACTATTTCCTGGTGCCAAATATATCAATGATTCTCAAGGGCCTTCCTTACTAACCTCCCAGTAGAAATAAACCATCGACCAATGAGATCCATCTCAGAAATCACCCAAATCAACCCTCCACAACTTCTACCCTGAAACACAACACAACCTCAATAGGAACTATGTTGTACCATAAGACTGAATCTTGGCCTAATGTTTGAATGTGTAAATATAATGCAATAATCTTCTTGAGTGGACACTAGAAGTTCCAAAAGGATAGAGGTGGGATTCCTGCTCGGAACACCCTGTGCTAAACAACACTGCAATATTAGCTATACAGCTAAAGAGAGAAACAAGTCTAAAGAGACCATCAAATCCAAAATATAATAACATGACATAATGAACTCTAGCTACCATCCTCTTCCTTATATAAGTGGTGATATTCCTCAGCCTTGGCCCCACCCATTAAAGCCACTATCTCCATGCATGAGATCTCCCCCCAAAACTTCGTTGTACCTCAATAAATGTCCACTCCTTCGTAACAACGTTGTTGGTTTGGTCGAAGTTGACCCATTATTCATGCTCCAACCCCTTTTCACACAAAAATGTGCTTAATTAAGCTACTAAGATGTCCTCCTTTCACATTAGAATTCATTTTATTCCTAATAAGGAGATTTATGGGTCTCCATACCCTCTTATTCATCAAACAGAGAAGCAAAAACAAAAATTAATATTCCAACTAGCTCATGGATAATTGGAAATATTACAGTCCTCCCCTCCCAAATGTTGCTTGTCCTCAAAAAACTGTAAAGGTGAGTGTTGCAACCCTTCTCCTTCTCCATTGGTGACACCTTCATGTGATACACTCTCCTCATAAGCCAAGTGTTTCCCAATCAATCCCTCCATGAAATTCTCCTCCCAAGTTCTCATGAGATGCAAATGACTCATCCCAAAAGGAAGCAAAAGACCCAATGAAGAAATCATGGTTTGCCCAATTTTCTCCTTCAAACATGTAGCATAAGAAACATGGAGAATCTCTCTCCCAAAGGGCACATCCAATCCTTCCATCCTTCCTCCACTCCACTCATTCCCATAAAAAGAATAAGGACATCATCAATATATGGGATCAAAATCAGTGATACATAAACAACCATATGCAATAGTGGAGGTGGATCATAGTCCCACATGTGGAACCAATGTAGTATATCTCCTGACTACATTAGATAATGATATGGTAAGTGGTTTCCCCACCACTTACTTGCTGCCATAGTCTCCTCAAAAAAATTTAGAAGGTGAGAAATGTTTGGTGCCTTTTGAGTGCACCCTGAAAGATATTTCATCTCCCTATATCCTCCTATGGAGTGGCCATGCTCAACATTATTTATGGCCCAAAGTTTGCCATGAAGTTTATAGGGAATAATGCTCCCTCTTGGAGCAATTACATGCACATGTATGGTTAAGGAAAGCACATATTCATTATATAAATAATTATGCATGCAAAAATGATCCGTATCATATGCTTCAATCATATTAATGGAGTGGCTCATAGATATATCCCCTCTCATTCCCCAAGATGAAAGAGGTGGTTGTGATAACTCCATCAAAGAGTTGTGTATATCCTCCATTCTCCACATGTTCCATGCATCTCCTCAAATGATGATATATCTCCTCTTCAAAACATTCCCAAGTAAACCCCTCCATGATGGTATGGTATGCTCTCATGGAATAAGTGTGGCTGAAGAGAAAATATTCATGTGCTACATGTATTAACTTCTCCTTGAGCTTGGAATTTCTAGATAAGAATATTATACCGTGATAGTAGATGACCTCATCTTTGATTGAATACCCTTCCTCTTGTAGTTGGTCATCAAGTATCATACAAGTAAAAATATCCTTCGAATAATCCACCAACAGCTAGGATTTCCAATATGGATCTATCCTCCAAAGTGACAATGCTGATGATCTATCATATAAAGAATCTGTCATGTGGCTGCACTCGTTTTTGACATCTCCTATGCCAAAGTCACATATTGGAACATTGTTATCCTTCCTCTATTGCTCCTTTCTTAGCGGAATACCTGAGATGAGAGTTGGTAGTGATGATGTTGGGAGAATGTATACCTCCTCCTTGAGTCTACCAAAGACTCTTAGCATTGTACCATGACCTCCCAATGCTCCCACTCCTCCTGGATTTATGAGTGGTGCACCATAATGTGAGAAATTTATCACCAACTCCTGATGAGGTGGCCTCCCAGGTGGTTTTCCACAAAACAGTAATGTCTCATGGGCCAAAGTCATGTGCATATTAGATGGGACTATTACGTCCTTACTTCCACTACGAAAATCCATCTCCATTTTCTATGTGGAATTTATCTATGAGGGATATGTGTGCATGCCTCTAATCATTTGACTTTTGCCACACTTTCTATCAACACATTCCATCTTCAAAGTCTCCCAATCGGTGGTGACCTTCCCCAAAGTAATCAACCACTACACACCCAATATCAAATTGGTGTCAGGTATGTCAACAACAAAGAAGTGATCAGTCAATGTATATGTCCCCATGGTGATAGATAAAGATGGAACATAATGCATGCACTACATAGTTCTAGCTCTTGGGACTAAAACAAAAAATCCCTTAAAATCATTAGTAGGTATTGCCATACTCTGCACTAGTTGGGAATCAATAAATTTGTGGTTAGCCCCACTGTCAATCAAAACTAAAACCCTATGATCCAAGATGTAACCTCGAACTCTCAAGGTCAAGTACTTGGATACTCCTCTAAATGATGCAAGAGCCCCTCGAATTGGAGAAAATGCTCCATTCCCATCTCTTGGTGGTGGTGGATCTTGTCCTGATATTCCAACATTGTGTCCTCCTTCTGGTTCTTCTTCTTCTTCCTCCTCATCATCTGAGAAGACCTTTATATAGGGTTCCTTTCCTGCTGCACATCTATGTCTGGGTGCCCATGATTCTTGGCATGTGTAGCAAAGCTTCCTTCTCCTCAAGTCTCTTCGGACAATATCACTAAGAGGTACTTTACTTTGGCTCTCTTTTGAAAATGAAGCCTTCTTTTCTTTTGCCTTTGATGGAAAAGTGGGCTTTTTCTTAAATATTGCCTTTGCTTTTGGCAAGGCATCTTGTAGATCTCTAGCCCTTTCAATGGCATCTTGAAGGGTAGTGATTTTGGTAGATTTAAGTAGCCCATGAAGAGGTTCTGCTAACCCATCAATAAGAACATGGACCCTCCTTGTTGCAGATAAATCAGGAACAATAACAGAAAGTTTTCAAAATTCAGAAACGTAATTTTTTGGATTACCTAATTGTTTGAGCTTTATTAGCCCCATGAAAGGTGCCTTCAGGTCTCTTCGATCAAAACTATCCACCAACCTCCTTATGAACTCTGAATATGTATTCACATTGGCATAACCCAATGCAGACAAGCCATGAAACCACCAATCATGTGCCTCACCCTCAAGGTGCAGCGCTGCTATATTTTTGGCCTCCATCGCTGGCACTTGGTTCAGCTGGAATTAGACATATAGCTTCTCTACCCATGATTTGGCAGTGCATTTTAATGACCCATCAATGTTGGGTAATAAAAATCTTCCCATAGTTCGATGTACATCAAGATTCTGAATGAATCCTCCACCTCTGTTGTGAGGTCGGGGTCTCCTATTTTCCTTAATCTGAAAAAATTCTTGAAAAATCAAATGATCCTTGAATCTCTGAGATTGAGACTGATAATCCATGAAATAGTCTTCAAGAGTTAATTTTTCTTGAAACCCTCCATTTCCCACTGCTAAGAATGTAGGAATTGTAGAGCGTTGGGAAACCTGCTACTGCTTCACTAGTTGATCACTCTAGTGATGAGAAATGTTGAAGCCTTCACCATGTAGAAACCCTTTATGGGATTCCTTGTGTCTATCCATCCTCATATCATTTATTTCTCTTGCAATTTCTTTCATAGTTCGAAGAAGAAGCTTTGGATACTCCTTCTCCTCATTTTCTTCTGATAAAGGGGTTTTACCCTTATCTTCCTTATAATCTATATAATCATACTTCCAGTTTCTTCTTCTGAGATACCTCTTATCTCTATATGTGAGAGGATCTCCTTCTTCTGATGACATATTTCCTTAAGATGCATAGGCTGAGCCAATATTAAGCTCTGATACCACTGTAATATTCCCAAATGGGAAAAGTAGGAATATAGAACAAAATGCTAGAAATAACAGTGTAAACATCACATCAAAGCATGAGACCAACATGGAGCTTCTTTATACATGATAACATCAGCAAACATGTATAATATAATTGGACACAAACCATAAAACATGAATAAAAAAGCCTCCAATAGATAAATCCCTCAAGATAGAGGTGTTTCTACTATATCAAAATGTTGGAGACACTACTACAGCACAGTCATAAGAGCACTGCTACTGAAAATGAGTAAAAAAAATATAAATGGGTGATATATGCCTCAAAATATACAATAAATGAATATCAAGGCTTTATACAACCTCCAACAAAGAACCCAAGAAGGTCTCTGGGAAAACACCCAATAATACAATAGGAGTTGCAGCCCTAGGGCTGAAAGTATGCTACAACAAAGTAACTGAAGAGTTATGGATGAAGCTAATATGAAAATAAGTATTCTCTCCTCCAATGGATCCTCTAGATGAAAGGCTGGCCCCTTCACTAAAGAAATCACTCCCCAAATCACCCACTGCAACTACCCCTCCAGCTCCTCCCTAGAATAACTTAGATCGAGACTGATACTACAGTGTAGGGGATAAAAAAACTGTGGCTTGGTACCAAACATATCAATGTTGCTCAAGCGACTTCCTTACTAACCTCCCAATAGAAAGAAAACTTCCACCAATGAGATCCATCTCAGAAATCACCCAAATCAACACTCCACAACTTCTACCCTAAAACAAAATACAACCTGAACATGAATTGCATTGTACCATAAGACTGAATCATGGCATGATGCCTAAATGTGGAAATATAGTGAAATAATCTTCCTTAGTGGACACTAGAAGTTCCCAAAGGATAGAGGTGGGATTCCCACTGGGGAACACCTTGAGCTAAACAACACTGTAATCTTAGCTAAACAGCTGAAGAGAGAAACAAGTCTAAATAGACCATAAAATCCAAAATATAATAACATAACATAATGAACTATGGTTGTCATCCTCCTCCTTATATAAGTTCTGAGATTCCTCACCCTTGATACCACTGATAAAAGCCACTATCTCCATGCATGATATCTCCCTCCAAAAGTGTGTTGTACCTCAATAAATGTCCACTCCTCCATAACAACATTGTTGATTTGGTCAAAGTTGACCCAGTCTTCATGCTCTAGCCCCTTTTCACACACAAGGGTGCTTAATTAAGCTTCTAATATTTCCTCCTTTCACATTAGGAATGATTTTATTCCTACTAAGGAGATTTATGGGTCTCCATACCCTCTTATTCATTAAACAGAGAAGAGAAAACAAAAATTGATATTCCAACTAGCTCATGGCTAATTGGGAATATTACATAGTTACAACAATGTCTAGAACTATACTTTTCACTGGTATTTGAGCTAGAGTAACCACTAAATATTTTATAAGTCCTAAGCAATTAACTCTTTCAAAATTGAAGGTGTATAAATCATGATAAGATCTAGTGATTTCAAGGTTTAATTGATCCATGATAACCTTAGGCAAAAGGTTATGAGAGGCTCCGGAATCTAACATACAATTATATAACAATGAATCATGAGATTTCAAAGTTACATAGAATGGAGGTACAGTTTCATCTATCATATCAGAACTTGGACCAAAAACTATTGATGGTTTCTCATCTTGAAGGCTAATAACATCTCCTTCAACATCTACACTAGAGTTTTGGATCCATTTTGAGACTTGAATCTTATATCCAAGATTTTTAGAAATTTCTGAAAGTGGAATAGGAATTTTAACTTTTTCTAATTATTTTTCAACATGAAAAGTAGTCAAAACTATTTTATCAACTTTTGTAGTATCATTTTTCTGATTTAGAGGTTGAATAACGGTAGTTTGAATTTGAGAAGACTTCACTTGTGGCTTAATTATGAAATTTTATTTAGGAGGTCTACCAAGACCTATTCTATGTCTTAAATCATACCTTCTGTTAGGTTCTGCAATTAAAAATTCAAAAAAGGCTTCATATTTAGAGACCTAAGAACTCTCCTGATCTTCTTTAGAAATTTGACCCTAAGGGATAGGGACCACGACAGTCTAAATAGATATGTTGTCTATGTTATTGATATATTCAGTGGTTGACAAATTATTATCATCGGGTTGTTGATCATCGATCAACAAAGGTGTAGGTGCTTGTTTATCATTGTTTGGTCTCTGAAGAATTTTCAATTGAGGGGCCTTTTTGAACTGACCTTGGGTTAATGTTTGGGGTCTAGCAACAGTTTGTTCGACTATTCTAGGTTTTCTTTCAATCTTAGAAATCCTATTTGAAAGGTTTCTAAGAAGTGTTGTGATTTCATCTATTTTGAGTCTTCACTTTTAGATTTAGAGGAAGAAGAAGAAGCTTCTTGATTTGATTTTAATTTTTTTTGTGTCTTTTCATCTTTGGCCTTTAGCTTAGCTGAGGCAGATATATTTTCTTCAACTCCCCTATAGCATTTGTTTGCATGTCTTCTAAGGTATGATTTGTTCTCTCTCTTAACATGATAGAAAAATCATCCTCAAAGGCTTTAGAGAATCTAACCTTTGTTGCTGCTATAGGTGGTTTACAATCAGGAGGCATCTTGTGATAAAGTTTATTAAATATTTTGATGAAATCAACTACTAGTTCACCATAGTTTCTTTTAAGCTCTTCAAATTATATTAAGAAATAAACAAGATCCTTTTTCACACCCCAATTATTTTTAAAGGTAGTTGTCAATTCCTCCCAAGATCTAGTAGAATGATATGGTAGATTTCTAAACCAAATCCTAAAATTTCATTATAAAGATTGCACAAACAATCCCATATAAACATTTTCATGTTCTATGTTCATGTTATCAACAAAATCTAGAAATGCTACTAGATGATCTTTAGCTGACAAATCAGTTTCTCCATTAAATATGGGGAGATGTTTCATATACCTAGAAGGAAAATCATTAAGTTTATGTGGGAATAATAGGGCATCATATCTTTCTTGTACAATGGGTCAAAAACTAGCCATACTTGAAGATCTAGATGTAGAAGATTCATTAGTTGTGGTTGTAGAATAAGAAGTAGAAGTAGAATATGATGATGAGGAAGAAGGAGGAGAAGAAGGAGGAGAAGAAGGAGGTGTAGAATGAAATGGATTTGAAGATATTTGGAGGGATATTAAGGGTGTTCGAATGACAAAAATTTTAACCTCCTCTTCTCCTTCTTTGTGTTCAAATAAATGATTAGTATAGAGAGAAAAGAGATCTTCTGGTTGTGCAGAAGTAGATGGAGAAGAGTATGTGAGAGGGGATATGAAATCAATAGGTTTGAATCTAGGTAAATGTAGATCAAAGTATTATTCTAATGTAGAAGATTCAAAAGGTGCCTTAGGTAATTTAAAGACTCCAAAGAATGAACTAAAAAAGAAGATTGAAAATCCACTCCTTTGGATACTATTTCTTACACTCTAGGAGGTATATGTTCTGATTCTAGGGGAATAGGTCCATATCTGAAAGGATCAAGAGATATTGTGGTATCCTATTGAGAAAAAGAAGAAAGGGTTTGATGTCTTCCTCTAGAAGAAGCTTGACTTACCAGTCTCTCTAGATCTGATAAAGGTAAAACAATTTCAGAGTCAGAATGAGACCTAGTATTATTTGAAGGAGCCATCTTGGGTTCAGTGAAGTTGCAAGGTGAAAATTTTTGACATAACTAGACCTTTAATCACCCTTAAAGGAATAGGATTTATCATTTTCCCAGGGAAAACAAATCAAATTATGTTCCCTGGAAACAGTGTCAGTCTGATGTTGTCCTCTAAGATAATTTGGGTCAATAATTATGCCAGAGCATCTATAATGTTTTTTTTTGTTTTAAGTTTGGAATTTTTCGATGACCAATGCAGAAAACAATTTTCAGAAACTGTGTCTAAAACTTTAGATAGTATTAATTAATAGGAAAAAGGTTTGTTGAATTATTCCACACAATAATTTATATTTTGTAGGTGATTAAGAAGAATATATAAGAATATATGATTATTTAATTATTCAAATAGAATATTTCAAATAATCATAAGTGTGAAAAATTTCAAACAATGTCTAAAAGTTAAAAAAAAACATATTTAAAATTATGAAGTGGTTGACAATTTATTGATGAGAGGGACTTATATAAACAAATAGCTTATTGAATCATTATCTGATATAGATAATAACTTCAGGAGAAATTTAAGACAACTGAAACATTGTTGGTCTTACCAAAATCACAAGGGAACAAGGTTGTATGAAACAAATCCAGAATCCTTCTTTTATTATCAAGATCAAAAGCATGTACACTGTTGCTTACAAAAATGCTCATCCAAGGTTGCAAACTTTAATAACTCGTAATGAGAGTTATTTATACTAGTTCTAATACTAAGGAAATATCTAAAAAATTATTACAAAAATAGTATCAAATAACAGGAAGAAGGAAACTTCTAAATGATGTGTCTCTGCTTTGAAGGAGGATGTTGATGACTTGGCCCTTTAAATACTGTTGTGCTATCATGTTGTTAGGATCAAAAAATTACTCAATAGTATCACACAACTTATCCAATCTTTCTTCACTTGGGATTTGGAAATTTGCCATCTTTCTAAATACTTCATCCACTTATTTTTATCTCTCTAAAGTGGACTTATTGAGAAACATATGCCTAATCTGATGCTTGATGGTCAAGTCGAACTCTAAGGATTCTAGAAAAGCCTTCCCTGCAATATATCCTTTGATGCCTGCAAATTTAGATCTGTCTGTTGCAATAGTATATGGTTTCTTACAATTATATTCTAATTTGATCAATTTATCATTTACGACTACCAATCCTAGTAGTCATTTTTTATTTAAAACATTAAACTTAGAATGAAACATTGGAAAAAAATGTCCACGTTTTGACATTTTTTATCCAGGTGGTTGATCGAATTATTATTTTGTAAGACCTTCTTAAACTCCAAGATGGTAGTTGTTTTGTCAAGAATATTTATTTCTTCCAGCTCTTCTCTGCTTTTTTAATTTAACACTTTAAGCACATATGTGTCTTCTATTGGCTTGGTTTTCAAGGCTACTTTTTGTACGTCAATTTCTACTTTGCATCTAGTTATGATTTCTTGTTGTTCAAATATTATTTGTATGGATGGCCATACTATTGTCATGGATTGGATGATTTTTATCCAGATATTTTCCTTGGCTTGGGCCAAGGTATCAGCCATTAAGGCCTCACTTTACAAATTTGCAATTTTGAGTTCCAATCTATGTGACTTCAGCATTTCTTCCATACACAAAGTGTCATTCTTTATCTTTTGTAACTCTAAATTCTGGAATTTCTCCAACAGTTTGTCATTTAGTTGCTTCTGTAAAGCCAATTCTTGTGCTAATTTAACTGGATCAGTTGTTGTTGATGATGATTCAATTGTTGTTGTTTATCATGAAGGTTTTTTACCTGCAACTGCTATGGGCTATCATGACTAGAACCATAGATGTCTATGTTGCTTCCTTCTCCTTTAGTAGCCCTTCAATTTGTTCTTCCATTATCTTTATCTATATGTTTTTCTCAATAATAAGTTTGAGTGTCTTTTCCCTATTTTGTTCACTCTCCTAAATTTCTTTGGTTTGTGGATCTTCAGTAGAGGGTAGCTTCAACTGATTTCATAGAGCTACAATATCTTCATTCTTTTTCTTGAGAATTCTTCTACTGCCTTAGAGTCCTTTGGATCATATCCAATCTTCACTATAATATCTTCCAAATATTTCAGCTTGTTATCTTTAGTTAATGAAGATATATTTTTAATCTTGAGTTGATATTGAACATTTGATAGTGCAGTCCTAAGCTTGGAGAGGGATATTGTTGTATTATTCATGGTGGAAAACAACATTTCACCATAATGTATGTGCATATCCATTTGATCAATGGGATGTATCTGACTGGTATCAATTGAAATATGGTATTTTTATAGTCTAATGGAGACTTGGGAAATGGAGCATGAGCTTGCAAAACGACCATCTACATTCTCCCTTTTTCATTTTCAAAAGTTGAAAGCAATCTATGTTGGGTAGCTGAAGTTTGTTTCCAAAACTGGCTATATACATTGGACTTGAGAGTTTCATTATTTTTTTTTATTTTAAGGAACTTGGAAAAGGTGTTATGGTCATATGTAGAAGTATCTCCTGTAGATTGGTTTATTTCCAGAGGTTCCCTAGAAGGAGAAGCTATGGGAGGAGTATTTGGAACATTGGTTCGAGCTGATGTTGAAGATTCTTCTCCAAGATCAATTACCTTCGTTCTTCTTTCTTCTTTAGACATTGTTAAACCAATTATAGGCTTCCTCTGTTGTACTACGTATTATTTCATAATTTCAATAGTAGATGAAGACTGCTCTCTTTCTCTTTTCTGTTGCTTTTTATGAGCAACTAGATTCTGGACATTTGATGTAGGTAGAACTTGTTCCTCTGCCTCCTAGAGTGTTCCATCAACCCATTATTATTGATTCATAAATTTCTCTATCTCTAGTCTAGGAGTGTGATTATGAGGTGTTGCTTTAAATTCAACCCTTAGAGTAGAGATAATCCCAAGAGGTCATAATGCCATGTGAAAAAATGCTGGAAGTTCATGTTTTTTAACAATGTGTCTGCCTCCACACCAACTAATCTGGTGTTACAAATGAATGTCCCAATATTTGACTTTATCTTAAACTGTGATTTCTTTTTACCTGACACAAAGTGCAGGTCATCCATGTTGATCATCTGCCTATTATATTCTAGAGAAAATATTCTCATGGGAACATATTTCGGCAGCTTATATGGTGCAAGCTCGCAACCATATACCCTTATCTCTGTATAATTATGGTATAAATACCAGTCACTAGTTTTAGTCTATTCACTTAGATGTAGAATCCTCTTTAACTCATATCCAATTCTTGGCTTTGCCTGACTATTTAGAATATGTACCACTAGATGTATAAATGAATATATAAAATTTGTGTATGAAGTTTTGGTTGAAATAGCTCTCACTGTATCTGTCTAATGGATCATTTATTGATCCACTCCTTGATCATCCTGCTTGCTGAGTTGAATTGGAAAAATATCTCATTGCTGAAAAAGAAAAAATGAATAAGTACATAACTGTACTTAAACACTCCCTATGTATCAAGATTCATAATTTGTTCATGTATATTATCAACTAAGAATTGGCTATAATTATACATGAATGCTGGATGATGATCTTTGTTGAAGGTAGAAAGAAAACCAAGGATAGGTTCATCCATAGTCTTATCATCTGGATATCCTGGTAGGTAAGAAAGAAAAAAAATGTAATGTTTAGAATCTTAATGAAATATGGAAGATGGGTAAGGTGGATTATTTTTAGGTATTTTGGAATCCTCGGGCTAGAAAATCTCAAATATTTGAGCTCTTTGTGGGAAATTTAACTTATGGTACAGATCCATAAGTGCATATGGTGAAAAATGACTAAGGGAGTCCAATGAGGGAATTAAGAGCATCTAATTGATAGTTTCAGCAGAGATGGTGACTAGAATGTCTCCATTCTGAGCCATTACTGCTCTTTTCATAGTGTCATAATTGGCCTGACACCAAGTGACCAAGTTAGGAAATTCATGAGGATTAGGGAAGTTGTAGAAAGGAAGCAATGACTCCGAGAATTTGATGGGATCCTGTTTTTCAATGTATTTTTTCTCAAAATAAGAATTTAGTTCGTGAAAGTTGAACTCACACTCAGCATCTGTAATTTTAAACATGGAATCAATGAGGGGAACATAGTCAATATTGACCAGGACTGTGGCAGCAGGGGTTTCTTCTGGGTTTGTCATTTTGGATTTCCCCTTTGGATCCATGTTGACAGATAGAAGAGGATATAAGAAGAGAAAGGTATAAATGTCAGGGTAACAAAGAGAAGTTTGAGCATAAATGGTGACAGATGAACAGTCTGCAGTGCAGAGGACTATACGCAAATGTTCAACTTGCAAGAAACAGTGACAGATTACATAAACGTGGAAAAGATAGTGGCCCAAGTTTATTTATAACTGTAGGGTCTAGCTAACGGTTTTCAAGTGACTGTAGTGGCTTTAATGATGAAAAGAGTGTGGCTATGACGTGGAGGTTAACGGTATAGGAGAAGAGGCTTAACAGGTGAATAAGAGGCGTAGGATATGACATGGTGGCAATGGAAATAGAAATTTGGTAACAGGTATGGCAGGTGGTAGTATGTAATTAGATGGAGGGTAAACGGCCAGCGAGGATGAATGACCGTTGGATGGAAAAATAGAAACCATGGCGGATTTCAAAGGGGGTTGGGAGTGGTTTCTGGTTTCGCGAATGGTGGGTACGAATTGATTGTATAGCTCCACATATGCTATAATATCTAGCCATTAAAACTACTTTTTGAACCACCCCCCTCCCCCCCCCCCCAGCGTTAACAGGAAATGCCCTAGGGGTTGCAAAATTTCCCTCCATCGTTGATCTAGGAGGAGGGAAAATCAATTGTAGATATATGTGCACTGTTTATCAATGCTGACAAGACATATTTTTCGTTTAGTGACTTAGGATAAATTAATATGCGCCTAACATTTCATTTAATATTTGATTAATCAAAACATATGATAAACACATTTTTAAGCTTTATTTAACAATAACCAAATGAAAATTAAACATTTAATCACACATTTGAACAAGTTTCCTTCATTTTATTCATTTTTATTATGTAAAGCACAACTTTTCTTTTGCTTTCCTAACATTTTTATGCCTTAATTTCCTTAGGGAAATCAACCACTAACATTTTATTTGATATGGATTCATAAAATAACCATAGGCCTAGCATCTTTTGTTTTTTTTTTCTTTCCAATCCATATCCTAGCTTAACATTTTTAAATTTATTTTTTGACTAATATACAAACTTATCGAAACCAAATAATATTACAACACCTTTAACCTCAAACTCAACCGGTCCTTCCTTAGAATTGACATGCAACAACTATTTATAGTGAATTAATAGTTAACTGATTAATGACTACATGTGAATTAAATATAATTTAATTCATTGGACCTCTCACTAGCTCATCTCTGAGTTAGAACTAGTTAAAATTATTTTAACTCAATTAATTGAGTTAACTAATTACAACTCACAAATAACTATATTTGGATCCCCTAAAAATAGAAAATCCCTTTGCATGCATCCTCTTAGACCTCTAACTCAGATTTCCTAAGCTAAATAATTCTTCCTCAATCAGTTATCTAATACAAGTTGTCTTGAGATGAAATTATAACTTTTCTTTTAATATGATTAAGGGAAAACTAAATCAAAAGCCTCATATGGTGTCCATTTTTGGGTGCCATTTTCTGGATTTCATTTACCGATGCCAATTTCAGTATTTCTTGTTGCAAATTTCAACGCTCCCTCTCAACAAGAAATGAATTCAATCTATCCAGATTTGGTACCTTTGGAATGTTCTGCATGCAACACTTCTCAATTGTTGTTTTTCTTCGAAATCTCCTGAAACTAAAAGCCTCCAAAAAAACTGAATTAGTATAATGCATATGTCATCAGAGTCTCCAACTTATACTAGTTACTGCATTGTCTACTGAAATATTTGCACAACTACTGACTCTGCATCTGTTCCCTCCATATTGTTGCCAAATCCTATCTGCACTCCAGTATATGATATTTTTCATTTTTATTTATGTCTTCCTAACATCTGACTGCATCAATATAAATTATCCTTCCTGCTACTCTTGTACTTTGGGCTCCTCGTAGCTAGGTTCGATCCATGAGACACGCCATCTTAGTGCACCCTACCCAAATTTATTCTCTTGGAATTATATCTACACATCTCTCCACCTCTTACATGGTGGTATGGCTTCATGTGCTCCCTCTGCCCATCTGGATCGAAATTTCCCCTTACTGGAGGTCTTTGCTTCAGTGGATGCTTCCACTCGATCTCATCTCTGCTTCTCCAATTGTAGTTGCTACACAACCTTCTGAGACTACTTCAACCTCCAAGTCACTAACCTCTATTTTTTTCCTCAAATTTTTTCATGCATCTAGTACCTCAAGTGCACACAGGTTCTTGATTCTTATACCAATCTGTTTCACCCATCCAGTAGCGATGTGCTTATGGAAAAAATTTTCTTTTCTAAACATCACATCATAATCATGGTCTTCCAATACTGCTATAGAGACAAGATTCTTCTTTAGTCATTGAACATACAAAACATCTGTCAATCTTAGAGGGGAGCCTGACTCCCTCTGAAAGGTAACTATACCTATACCGATCACACTATACCTCCCATAATATCCAAACTGTATGTTCTTTTGGAGGTCCTTATCCTCCAAGTCACTGAAGAGATCTTTATTCCCTATCATATGGAAGGAGGCACTGCTATATACATACCACATGCATCCCATTATAGTGTTGGCCATGCATGTAATGAGAGTAAAATCAAGCTCGAACAATGAATCTAGTGCTTCACCAGCTGCAACTGCAGGCTCCTTCTTGCTTTCCTTCTTATGTGGAAAATTCGAGGCATAGTGCCTGTGCTTGTGACAACGAAAAAAATTGATCTTGGACATGTCTCGCTTTCCCTCTTTGCCTTGGAACTTATTTTCCTTCACTTTCTTGCATTTTCCCACCAATGAAAAATCTTATTGTTTGTATTTTCTGGAGGTCCCGTCTCTAGTGATCTGCCTTATCTCTTCTATTACCAAGTCCGACCACGAATACTCCCAGTATGGTAACTTCTCCCTAAAATTCACAGAGTCATTGTAACTATGCTAGCTCTTGGGAAGCCTTAGAAGTGTTAGGCTCACCAAATCGTCTTGGGCTACTGTCACACCAACACTTCCAATCTCATCTCGACATTGAGTGAACTGCATCAAGTATGTTGATATAATCCCGCCCTCCTTAATCTTGATCTTTCTGAGATTTTCCTTCAGCGCCAACTTCCTCTGGTTACTTCTATTCTAAAAAAAATCTTACAAGGCCTTCCACATAGCATATGGATTCGCCTTCCCATGGATACTCAAGACAATATGATCTTGAACTCTCTCTAACAAGATCCTTCTCACATTTTCTACCTTTTTCTTCCATGCTTCAAGAAGTTGAACATCTGCTGCTACGGGCTAGGGAATATCAGTATCTATGAGTTGCTTCAACTCATTTTCCTCCAACACTGTCTCCATCATTTCCTTCCATGCTATGTAATTCGAATTTCCCTCAAGAGAATATTCGAGT
Source organism: Pinus albicaulis (assembly GCA_034641835.2). Classification (NCBI taxonomy): domain Eukaryota; kingdom Viridiplantae; phylum Streptophyta; class Pinopsida; order Pinales; family Pinaceae; genus Pinus; species Pinus albicaulis. The sequence continues at coordinate 1,810,182,766 of CM076575.1, forward strand.
CTCAAACCATTGAAAGACATATTGATCTGTTGCTTGATCCAGAAGAATAAATCTGCAAATTCGAACATGTTCAAGACGAAAATTTGTTATAATCTTCTATTGTGATTCCTGTCACTTTGATACCATGTATAAAATATACCAACGAGATTCAAAATGATCTTTTAATGTAATAAAACAAGATATTGAATCCTTCTACAATTTGTGGAAACACAACATGATCGCACAATCACATATAAGCAAGAGAAAGAAACAATCAATTGCAAAATACAAGATGTATATGGGGAAATAAACTGCTAAAAACCCCTCTATATCTATATTTCATATGGTTAATATTATGAAACAATACAATGCTTTCTCACATTAGAGAAAATTCCTGCACTCTATTGACTATGTTGGCATTATCATGCATGTGTTCTTCTTGATGGAAACCCACTCATAAAATACCAAGTGTTAGCCCCCCTTTAAATTTTTGACAAGCAAACAAGGGGCTAAATGTTTTTGAGACTTCAAGGAATGCATTTCCATTGGAAACACATCATCCTTGAAGCATTTTTCATAGTTCCCTGCCTTTGTCTATTTCCCTCTGCTGTCATGAAGTCAATAAGCCTTGCTGAACGATAAAGTTTTGCTCAAAGGCCTTATTTCGCCCCTTATATCTCTGCAGAATTCCCCCACTTTATCTTTTTTCCCTTTTTCCCAAAGTCCCCTTTGTTACCCCTAAATTCCCCCTTACTCTCCTAAATCTTCCCAAAATCCCCTTTAAACCCCACTTTTATCCCTTGATTGGTTAATTTTCCCCTTTTCCCCCTTACCGTTTCCCTTTAAATGGCCTTAAAATCCACTAAAATGGGCCAAAACCCACTTTAAACCTTATAACAGGGCTTAGCCCCTTTTCCTGTCAGCCCTAACCACTTCCCCACATATGCCCGTCACCCAAAGGCGAAGTGCTTAAGCTTTAAGCACTAATCACATCGGAAAAGACCAAGCGGAGCGTTAAAATCCTTTGTAACATCATAAAAACTCCTATGCGATTGTTTTGTTAACAAGTCCCACGACTTGGTATCCACTGTTGATCTACCATATAGATCGGACGGCCCACGCAATATCACAATCTTTTTAATCGCAGCACTCAAGTTTGGTTCCCCAATCGGTTCGTCGCAAGTGTTTGTGATGCGATCAATCGCAAGTCCTGTCTTCTGATCCCTGATCACGCCATCTCCCGATATCATCCCAGCTGTTGATCCCCTTGTCTAATCCAATGGCTATCGCTTGTCCCCGCTCATCACAATCGGAAGTTTGTTAGTGTCGTTCCTTCGTGTCCTCGCCGATTGTGATCCCCTGATCCGCATCTCCACCATCGATTCCCATGCGAATCCAACCGTCATCGCACTTCCCAATCGCTTCTCCTTCCTCGATCGCAATCGGAAGTTATAAGTGTGCGTCCCTCTCGTCCATTGTGATTGCGATTCTCCAACTAAATCTTGACCGACCTTTGGGTTTAAGATCTAACGGTTCAAAGCGAATCACCCTCTGCCTCCAGCTGGGTCCCACCTCGTACGTCTACGTCCACACATTTTGTTACGTTTCCTTCACTTTCCTTTGTATTTTGTCTGAAATCCAAGGTTCAAGACTTTACACTAAAGTCTTATATTTCACTTTTGTTCTGCCCAATTTCATATATCACTCTGCCGCTCGATCTCTGCTGTCGATCTTTGTCCCCTAACCATGATCTAACGGCCGGCACTGCATTCCAACACCAAACCCTATTATTCATAGTTTTCTTCGTTTCATTGCATTTTGTCACCAATTTTTAGAGAAAAACCACCATTCCGCCGCCGCGCTACCATTTCATCCACCCTTCCATTGCATTGTTCTTCTCAGTCCAGTTGCGTGTTCCGCATGGTACAAAAGGCAGACACACCTCCAAAAATACGCAGTATGGATACAGCGGAAAGGTTTCTACTGATAGAGGTGTGGAAATTAATATATGACAGATTTCTCTACATCAGCAGAATGTTTTCCTCCCAGAAAGGACGGGTTGCCCATATGGTTTTTATTCCATACTGTGCTCCAGAGGATATCTCCGCTCAGAACGCAGTCCAAGGATATCAGAGCATTTGTTGCTCAAGTATGGTGGATCATTCCGTTTTTTATTTCCATTTTGTTTATTCACCAAAGGTACTGCAAAGTACAACAAACCAGAATGCATCAGAGACATACCTGGAATTAATGAAGCCTGACGAAGACCATTCTTTTCTCCAAAGAGTGCCAAAAATTAATGCTCAGAGTTTAAAACAGAATGGGCTTCGGCCCTCTCCTTCTTTTCTGAGTTTAATGTTATATTTAGTGTTCTACCTACTTCCTTTGCTCTTTTTCAGTTATAAAAACTATGAGAAAATTTTTGTAAAGGTTGTTGATGAGATATCAGAGAAGTGCAAGCAGTTTCTCTTGAGATAGGTTCTCTGTGTATAGTTGTAAGATAGGCTGAGGAAGATGTATTCAGATTGAATGACCAAGCTATTGGCTATGTTGTACCTGATTGGTGTTGATGTTTAATATGATAAGCACATTTCATTGGATCCCGATCTAAAGCTGCGGTGATGTTTTTCTATCTCTGTGTTTATTTCCATTACATTTCATTTCTTTTGGCTCGCATCAGAAATTTTGCATAAGATTCACCCTTGTTAGGTGCCTTATGTTGCTGCTCTCCTAGCCATTTATGTTTTCTGCTTAAAGAGTTTATCTAAGAGTTGATTTCAGTTAATTTAACCAGTGTAGTGGATGATATTGCCTGGTAGCTGATGTATGGATTGATGAAATCTGTTCTTAGAAGTACTTGTTAGGATTTAATTAAATGTGTTAAGAACACTGGGAGGTTTAGAAGTCTACCTCTACCTCACTAGGATCTTTCCATTTCGATTAAGCTTATCAAAGTTCCCTTGTGCTTCCTCTGATTGTGTCCAAGCTGGTCTGGAGTTAAATGACCTATGACCTGATCTATAGACAGAATTGTATGGTTCCCCTTCTCTCACCTTCAGCCCTTAATGTCCCATACCACCCTCTCACTTTAGGATCCAAGCCTTTAGACGACTAGCCCAACTGAATGCTTCCATATTGACAGCAAGTAAATCCTTTCATGACTCTATTGCCCAATGGACTTGGTATTCCCTAGACTATTTCTCCTTTGCCTAAATTCCTCTTTGCCCAGCCTTGTTTCATGTTGAACCCTTCCTTCCTGATTCCCAACAACCAAGCTTATAATCAAACAAATGAACACCGTGCATATAACTAGCCTAACATCTTAAACTTTTGAGCTTCAAAGACATATACCTTTGACTCCCATAGAGAGATCCCTCTCTGGACCTAGGAGGGTTAGATCCTAAGTTCTGAAAGTGGTTCTGATGTTGTCTCATCTTTTGGTCTTACCAACCTGGCCAAAACATGGGAACCCCAACATAATGGTGACTCCACTGGGGATTTCTGAATATTTTCCCTACTCACTACATCATTAACATCAAAAAGCCTAGAATCTCCGGTTAGGTTGGCAGTAAGTCAGTTCTGTTCTCGAATAGCCTCTATACCATTTGATTTGTTCTCTTGCACTCCTAGACAGAGTCTGGAAAGGGCCAGGTAACCTCCAGATGTCACACTTTTTCGGAGGTGACATATCTGGTAAATGCCCTCCCAGTCAATCTCTAGTTGGAGTTTGTTGTGTTTTGAGGTTATTCTTGAAAGGTGACATTACTTAAGCACTGTGGTGGACAGTGTATCCCCTAGAACACCCTAAACCTTCCACCTGGCGACTCCATAACTTTCAAAGATAAAAGACTCCACTGGTGATCAGTAGGCCTGCTGATTATCTTGGTTTCACATAAGACTCCACTGGGAGACCAGCCTTTTAAACAATGTCAACCACAATAGGAAAATCAAGTACGGTTAGCTTTTGGTTGAAAGGAAACATTATGGCTTCAAGAAACGTCTATACAAGAGCATATCCTAACCCAAACCCACCTGAAATAGTTGATAACCCTGAAGGCATCCTTAAGAGATCAACTATTTCTAGCCACATCTATAGAGCTAACTCTGCACCGGGAGACCTTACAGCTCTAGCACATTTTCACCCTGACCTAGACCTTCAAAATAGATTACCTAGAACAAGGTCATCCAGTGTTTTAGACAAGCCATACCTTAGGTTCCCTGGTTCACCATATCATAGTGGTAAGCACATTAAAGACACAGGGACCCCTCCATCTACACCCCCAGACACTCACTTCATCCAAAACTTGGGGCTCTGTCATCCCAAGTCTACTCAACATATTTCTGCTGGTCATAATATCCATGTCATTCATATACTAGCTGCTCAATTTAACCCTCTACCTCATCAGAACGTCATCATGGCAGCCTGGTATGCACCTTTGATGTTACCTCAGCCTCTAGTGCCTCTGCCAAATGATTATCAATCAAAGATCCCACATTTCACTGCCAAAGAGTCCATCACAGCCCAACAACATGTAGATAAAATGGAAGATTCTTTTGACTATATGGAAATAGATGATGATTTGGTCAAAATGAGAATCTTTGCCCAGAGTTTGGGAGGCGATGTAAAGAAATGGTTCAAAAGCTTACCCCCTGGTAGTATCCCAGATCTCCCTGCCTTATACCAGACCTTCATAAACAAATTGGAAGTTAGGGCTAATCCTCGCCAAATCCTAGCAGAATACATGAGCCTTAAAAGAAACATAGGAGAGAGTGTCCATGATTACTCAACAAGATTTAACAGCATTTACAATGCTCTCCCCCCACACATGAAACCTCCACAAGGTATGGCCCTAGAAAAGTATCCTGAAGGCTTTGATGCCGATATGGCCTATGAGCTAAGGGATAAGGAGTACACCACATTGGAAGACATGCAGAAAGGAGCCATAACTATAGAAGCAAACTTGATGGAAAAGAGGGCAAGATTGAGAGCTGAAAAGAGAGTAACATATAGAGATGACAATGTAGCTTCCACATCTAATCCCAATTATGATAGATTATTTAAGAACGTGGAGAAGCTACAACAAATGATGGAAAAAATTGCTGTCACAGTCAGCAGTCAAAACAGAAACCAAAATCAGAACCAAAAATTTAGGAGAAACAATACCACTCCCAACAGAAAAAGAGAGTCAGACCAACAAGTTGTTCCCCCATTCCAAAACTTTCTTGATGAAGATGAGGGAATCATAGAAGAGTCTGAAGGGAATGAAATAAACATGTTTGAAACAGAAAATTTAGTCCATGGTTATCCCACAGAGGAAGATCAGCCCTTATCCACATATTGGGATGAGGAGTGGTCAGAGTCTGAGGATTACAGACTTGGATTTGAAAACATCATCATGCAGGTCAGAGAACAATATGAACTTAGGAGAAAAAAGAATATAGACACTTCCAAACCAAAAACTCTTGAGATTACCAATAAGAAAAGACCTAAGAAATCTTCTAAAGCAATTGCTGAGAGTAATAAAACAAGAGCTGAAAGTTCTAGAAAAAACAAGGAAAAAGACAACCAAGACACTGAAAAACAAAGCCAACCAACCAACAGCACTAGCACTGCAGTTAATTCTCCTGATAAAACGATTCCTGACCCTGTACATAGTGAGAAATCACAAACTGATTCAGCTACTAAGGCAGTAGCAAATAAAACAGAGTTAAGCACTCCAAAGACCCAGTCCACTTTCAATTTACAGAGTGAGATTGCAAAAATCAAAATCTCTATACCATTATCTGAGCTGGCCACTCAGGATGTATATAAAGGCCAAATTTTGAAAGCATTGAATCTGGGGGAAAACAACGACACTGTGAATTTGAGTGATGATCAACCTGCCCTCCTGTTTGGTCCAAAGATTGAGGGAAAGTTTCAGGAAGGGGTAGTTCCACCTTTTTATATCAGTCTCAACATTCATGAGAAAATACTCCACAATGCCATGCATGATTTTGGAGCATCACACAATTTAATGCCTAAGGTGGTGATGGAAATATTAGGCCTAGATATAACCCACCCTTACAAATATTTTTGTGCGTTTGACTCTAGCAGAGTAAAATTCCTAGGTCTAATCAAAGACTTGTGTGTAAGCCTCACCCAGATTCCTGCTAAGTGTATGGTCATTGATGTGGTGGTGGCAGATGTGCCACCTAAATATGGCATGTTACTATCTAGATCATGGGGAGCCAAACTGCAAGGGACAATGCAGATGGATGGCTCATATGCCACTGTCCCTATATTTGGCCAACTTAGAAGACTGTATAGGGAGTCCCAAATGAAATTCCTAGTCAGTAGCCCCGAGAAGCCTGAAAAATCCCCTTTATACTCTGTGCATACAGATCTGGATTCATTCATCCTGTACAATGACCAATCCGTAGGAGAATCAGAATCAAGAAACAGAAGCACAAAGGACAGCACCGAGCCCATGAACGTAAACATAATGGCTACTCTGAAGGAATACGATGAAGAAAACCATGGGCAGAGTACTCAAAACGAAACTCAAAGTAAACAGGAAACACAATGCATTCAACCTATCAGTCACTCTCCTCAAGCCTACCCACCACGCAAAGAACAAGACGATTCACAACCTAGCACAGACCCCACAACTCAATATAATGGCGAACCCCTGTGGGAAATTAATTTTGATGGATCATGTACTAGGAAAACTGCCGGAGCAGGGGTGTGGTTACGTAACGTAGAGAGTGATTATGCAGAGAGCCATGCTATCAATCTGCACTTCAAATGCACAAATAATACTGCAGAGTATGAGGCTCTTATCCTGGGCTTAAATCTGTTGAAAAATTTAGGAGCCTGTAGGGTAACTGTGCTAGGAGACTCTGAGTTAGTTATCAAACAAGTGAATGGTGAATACGCAGCAAAACAACCTAGACTAAGGGCATATAGGAATGATGCCATGGATATATTGAAAACTTTCATGGAATATGAATTGGTGTTTGTTCCCAGGAGTCAAAATGTTATTGCTAACGGATTAGCTTTCCTGGCTATTTCATATCCTAAGACTCCCCCTGACCAAAAAATCATCATTCAGACCTGCAGTGCTAGACAACGAAAAATATTGGCAGGTATTTGAAGGAGACAAACAGATTGAAGATTTTCTGGTGGGCAGAAATGAGTTTGAATTTTCTGATTCTGACTCAAAATCTGATGACAGCTGCCCAAGTGAGGATCCCCCAAATGAAAAAGCAACACCCTGTAACATAGAGATAAACACCCTGAATGAAGAAACTGGAAATCCAATCGAAAAATGTGGAAACACAGATAGCGAAGAGATAGAGGTGCTGCAGGCCAAAGACAAGAATATACCCAGAGGCCTAGCACCCTTGGAGGACCTTTTTGACTTTGATGATGTAGCAAAAAAGCCCACTATAGAACATGCAGACTCGGATATAGAAGAATGCAACATTGGCACTGAAGATAAGCCCAAAATGATTAAACTGGCTAAGTTTGTGCCTGTAGACATGAATAAGAAATACATTGACCTATTTAAGGAATTCATTGATGTGTTTTCATGGAGCTATGAAGACTTAAAGGCCTATGACACCAACATCATACAACACAAGATACCCTTGAAGGAAAATCAGAAGCCTTTCAGACAAAAAATCTGCAGAATCAATCCAAAAAAATTGTCTGTAGTTTAAAAGGAGATTAAAAAGATGTATGAGGCAGGCATAATAGTTCCTGTAAGGTTCTCTGATTGGGTATCAAACTTAGTGGCTGTGAGGAAGAAAACAAGGGAGATCAGATTGTGTATAGATTTCCGAAATCTCAACAAAGCCTCACTAAAAGAAAATTATCCTTTGCCTAGAATGGAACATATCCTACATGTTAGTCTCAGCCTTTGAAGCTTTCCTTTAGTGATCAAACATGCTCTTACAAATTGATTTTAAGGTGTCAAGGTCAAATTTTGTCATTTCAAAGAGTCTTCGAGCAAAATTTGGTCACTAGGCATTAGGTCTAGTGTTTGTTTTCACTCTTTTCAAATTTGTCCAAATGTCGGTCCATGTCACCATTTAGCTGAGTGTACCATCATTCAGAGGGTTGTCATCATCATTTCAAGTTCCATTGAGTCATTTTACACCTTGTTCAGGCTTCAGTTGTGCCTAGGTAAGGTCCATTTCCCTCTCCTAGGGTTTTGGAGGTAATTTCTTTTGGATGGTCAAATCATCGAAAAAACTTGTATCCTAATGTTCATACACCTTCCCCTATCATTAATGTACCTTATTAAACACTTCCCATCACTGAGATCCCCCAAATTCCTCATTTTTGCACAAACCCTAGTTTCTTGCCACAACTTGGCAATTTTCTAGGCTAGGCTTGTGTTTTTCCCTTTTGGACCCCTTCCCCTCACTCAATCTCTGAGATTCCACTTTCCCCTACTTCCTAACATCCCTCCCTACTTCCCAAAATTTCCCCAAGAATTTAGAAGCCCCTTATCCCCTTCATTTCGCTTCATTTCGACAAATCCCTTGTTTCACACATCGGGATAGGTTTCACTCAAATGACGTTTCAGAGCAATAAAAGATGAATTTTGGAAAACTGAGAGAGGGTGTTGTACACAACATGACAAGGAAGAAAAACCTCCTTCACTTTTTACACAGGTGTAATGGTTTTGGAGAAATGTCAAGACTACCGTTGCCTCAGGAGAATTGATGCACCTGCAGGAAGTAGTGTTGGGAGATTTGATTTTTGACAGGGTAAATGAACTCCAAATTAACAAATTCCACTTGGGTTGGAAATTATACTCTACTATATTTCCAATGAGCTATCACACGCCCAATTTGGACACCGGGAAGGCCTCCAAAATCCTCCTGCAAAATGCACTATGTGGCGCGCGGCGCATTGAGCCATCAAGCTAGAAATTCACCCAAACTCTTCAAATTTTCAAAATCAGATCCTTGTGTGATATTTTCAAGCTATATAAACCAATTTAAATAATTTTTATTCAAAATTTTTCAAAACAAATATCGAATTGGAGTGTTGAAAGGCAAAAAACTTGTTTTGAAGCCGAAGAAGTGAATCTGCCAGTGCGCGCGACACATACAAGTGGCGCGCAGCACATAGGGAGTGCGCGGCGCACTGAGCATCAACAGCCTTTGTGTTTTTGCACGTGCGCGATGCATAGAGTGCGCGCGACGCGTTGGGCATGCATGCGGCGCATAGAGCCCTAAGGCCGGAAAACGATATTCCTTCACCCAAAATCGTATCAAATCGCCTCATTTGCCTTCAAGTAAGTGTTTTAAAGCTTTCTCATTGGTTTTTGGATATGCTGTGGTGGTTTAAAGGCGGAGAAAACAAATGTTTGAACGGTGAAATATTTAACCCTATGTCTACATCCAAAATTGCTCCATAGGGTTTTGAAAGAAGTGTTGGTGATATTGTTGGTGTTTGAACTATTTGTCCACTCTCATTGTGCTTTCATACTTGTCACAATATTACCACAGTCCCTATCCTATATTCATTATCCCATATCCCTAATACCATTTCATTCCCATGCTTCAAGTTCCCAAACCCTATTAATTACTCCCACATCTCTCTATCGACAAAGCCTAATGGTCATGACATGCAAGGATTGTTTCTTTGTCCTTGATTTCACTTGGCTCATATATATGTTCCCTTTTCATTTTCACTCTTGTTCCTAATAACTTTCTCACATCACTACACTCATTCCTATTCACTTGTAAAATCTCCAAATTCCATAATTCCCAAAAGAATGAAGTGTGACTGTTCTTCTATTCAAACTCATTTGACTGTCCTTTTCCACTGTGGTATTTCTTATAGCACTTTGGTATATGTGTGATCATTTGGGGGTTGAAACAAAACACACCAATTGCCCATTTTCTAATCAACCAAGCATATACTTGTTAAACACATTTCAGCACCATGTCTGAAACAGATTCAGTATATGAGCAGGGGTATGACATTGATTCCACAGCAGAGGTTAATGTGTCAAGGAGATCTCATAAAAGTGGTCATTACATATCATAGAGGCGCCAGAGCCTTGTTTGCAGCATCACCGCGAGTACTATCTCCACCCGGGGTGGAAAGGGTCTCGTTAACTTCATCAGCAGCGCAAGTACTATCTCCACATGGTGTGGAAGGGGTCTCGCCTCCGTCATCAACACACGCTCATAGAGTTGCGGCAAATCCGGGAAGACTGTGCATTGGCCCGGAAGAGACCAGGTGACATGACACCGGTTGATCGAGAGACCTGCCTCACGCATGTTAAAATTCATCTGGAGAAGTTATTGGTGAAGGCCAATAGAGACAAAGACATGCTCCGTCACATGAACAATCATTATTGGGCCCATAATCACGTTTGCAGAGCTAGAAAGAAGATCCTGAAGGCAAGGTTGAGCAAAGCACTAAAACGGCGAAAAAGGCCTGATCTGCTTAGAATCTTGGCCGAGGCTTCCTTGGCTGAGCATGAGGCATGATTTTGGATCTTCGCTTCGAATTTCAGCAAATTTGGAGAATTTTTTGTCATTTTTGAAAATTTTGGTCCCAAAACAGGTTTTTCCGCCCAACGCGTAGCGCGTCACGACGCGCGCTTATGATTGGGACACTTGATGGAGGAAAAATTTGTATTTTTGGATTTTTCATGGTAATTTATGGATGCTCAGAAATGGCTGAAGCATTTCATCAAGTTCTGGATGATCAAAAGGGCCAAAAACACCATAAAAATCACCTTTCTGCCACCTTTTGCACCAGCAGGAAGTACTTTTGGGAGAATGAAGTTTTGGAGGGGAAAATGAGCTCCAAATTGAGAAATTTCACTTGGGTTGGATAGCCGACATCCAGGGCTTTCGAAAAAGCTATCATGAGCTTGATTTTGATTCTGGGAAGTGCTCCAAAAGTAGGTCCAAAGGCGCGCGGCGCATAGAGTTTCAGCGCGCGGCTCATAGAGATTTTTGGTCAATTTTTCATCTTCCAGCTCAGAATTTCGACTAGTTGGACCAGTTTTGATTGTGAATGTAATTTTTGAGTTATATTGATGTAATTTTGTGGTTTTAATGTAAATTTGACTCACTTTTACCTATTCTAGAAGATTCACTCACAAAAAAGTGAAAATCAAGTAAATGAATCAGTTTCCTTCCTTTTAGAGGCAAGTTGTTTGGCTGCCTAGATTTTAGCTCCTTGTTTAGAATTGGTTGAAACTGCTCCTAGAAGGAGGAATTCAACCCCTATAGGAATTGGAAGGGGTTAGGATGGTCTATATGATGTATTTTCTCAATCATTTTCAAAGGTTGGACAGGTTGGACCCTTGGGGAAAATTTTGGCACACTATTGTACATATTTTCTACATTTTGGCTAAGGAAAGATCAGAGGTTTTGCAGCACCTGTTGGGATTCTTGTGGCTTTCAGTTTTTATGGTGTGTTTCTCTCAGTTATTTGTAAGCTCTTTAATTATTAATGTATGCCATTCCCTTATTTTTCTTCTGAAACTAAATGAATGAGTAAATGAGGTAGAATCCATTGATTCCAGTGCTCTGCCTTTGAATTTGTTTAGTTTTGTATGTTTTCGCCGGTTTGGAGAGGATCCTTGTTCTCCCTTGCCCTCTTCAGCTCCTTGTCATTCTGATCCATCCATACACATAATCAAAAAGCATCAAGACTACTGCCTACCTTGCCCCAACTCGAATTCTACAAAGATCTGGCCTCATCCCCGAACCCAAAATTGTTTTTCCCATTTTTCCAACAAAAACCCAAAAAATTTAAAACAAACCTTCCTATCTATTTACTAGCCTAGAATCAATATACATTATAAGTCATCTCAGCCCCTTTGAAGACCTTTTGCCGAGATAGACCCGGAGAGAGCCCTCTCTTGTCCTCGTAGGGCTAGCTACGAGGCTGAGCGTGGTTTGATGTTGCCTTGAGTTTTACCTTATTTCAGCCTAAGGTAGATTCGAGCGCTAACATAGTGGCGACCATACTGGGGAAGAACATGGTTTGCTTGTGGGTGTTATTTGTTTTATAAGCTACAGACAGAGTCTGAAGTCACGCCAGGTAGCCTTCGAACTGCTCTTGTTCTGCGAGTGCATAGTAGATAAATGCTACTTCAGTCGATCTCCAGTCTAGCTTGTAATCGTAACACTTAACTTATAAATTTCCCCAGTACATGTATCGAGTTCAGATCTGATGGTTGATGGTGGACAGCGATCAGACATAAGAAGGCTGAAATCTTTCACCTGGTGACTTCAATTCAAAGTAGAGACTCCACTGGAGGACTGACTCTTTCTCTGAGAAAATGGAAGGATTTTCCACAAAGTTCAGGTATCCAAAGTGGAATGGTATTCAAGATCTAGTTTGCTTTCTTGTAAACTATTTCTTTGCTGTCCTTGAAGCTATCCTGAAGGTTTTTCAGAATTTGTTGTATGAGAAAGGTGATCAAAATCTTCACTCGACCTATTCAAAAAGTGTAGATGCTGAGTTTCCCTTTGATCCTGGCCTCCTTACTTTTCCCACATCTTATGATGACTCTCTTCAGAGTGATGAGCCTAAAGAACACAAAACTGATCTCACAGCTCTTGTACATACCCCTACACCTTGTAAAATTCCAGATCGGTACAAACCTCTTGTTTTACCTTCTGTTCTTCGTGCTTTCCCTGCAAATTATGACCTATATCTACCAAGATTTGACGGTGAATGTAACAATGTCAACGCTGAGAAACATGTGCAGAATGTTGAGACTTTTCTAGATCTTTTTGAAGTTGATGATGAAGATGTTAGTATTAGGCTTTTTGCTCTTTCTTTTCAAGGCCAAGTCAAGAGTTGGTTTAAAGCCCTGCCTGATGCGAGCATCTCAGATTTCCAGCAGTTCATCGAAGTTTTCCTCGACAAGTGGGTGATCGGACATAATCCTTTCCTTATTATAGAAGAGTATAACCAGCTGAAAATACTGCCAGGGGAGACAGTACAACAATTTTCTGCCAGATTTAACCAAGTATATTTTTCGATGCCAGCTGATATAAGACGTTCTCCTAGATCTGCTCTCTTGCACTACCCGTGTGCCTTTGATCCGGAAATGGAGTTTCAGCTGAGAGAAAATAATATTGCAACACTTCACGAAATGCAGAACAAGGCAGTGAATGTAGAGGCTCATTTTTTGATCCGAAGGGCAAGGTTGAAGGAAGAAGAGATGAAAAACATGGATCCAGAGAAATCGACATCTCTAGATGTAAAGCTTGACATGTTGGTAAGTGCAGTAGAAGAGATGATACAGAAGAAAACCACAAAGAAGGAGTATAATGTTGAAGCCCATGGCTCGCTGATTGAGGATGAACAAGTTGTTGATCCAAAACATTTTGTTTCTTATTCTGGTTGTCATAGTGATTGTTTTATAGATCATTTTGAAGAAGAGAGAGCTGTTGACATGATATGTATGCTTGATGATTTTCCTCATTTTGATCAGTATGATGATGATTATGTTCTCCAAACAGAAGCTAATCTTGCAGACGAATCATCAGCTAGTTTGTGTGAGGAGGAAGTTCACTTTCAGCAGCTTGAGTATAGTGATCAACCGATGCATATCAGCTATGACAATGATGAGGAAAGTGCAGAAAATTTTGAAGTAAGTGAAGGATCTTTGCCTTTTTTTTTTGACTCATTTCAGTTCATTAGAGACAATTTCCATGCAATCAGAAATCAACTGCCAACAAGCCTTGATCTGGACCATCTTGAGGGTAATGAAAACCTTGTTCAAGATTTCTCATATTCAGATTTGCAATCCCCGAGTGCCATTGATTGCCAAGTTGCAGATGAAGACACGGAAGCTAGCACATATGATCAAATGATACAAGGTGACTCCGTACCATTCTGTTTTGAATCATTTCAGTTTTTGAAGGGTAAATTGCATCGTAAATCTTCAAATGAGTAGCCTGTAGCATCAGATTTGCAGCCACCAAATGAAATTGAAGGTCAGATTACAGATGAAGACATGGAAGATGAAATACATGATTTGATGATGCAGGAAAATTCTATACCCTTTTGTTTCGAAGCATTTCAGTTTATAAGGCAGAATCTTCGTAATATATCTCAAGGAAAAGATGAATAGCCAGTAGGATGTCATACAGTTTCAAGGGATACAGTACAACAGTCTTCTCAAGTTTTTGATGATCCTATTGCTCGTGTGCTAGATGAGGTTTGCTGTAAAAATTCTTCTCCATTGGCTAACCATGTGCCCGAAAAGAATGTTGATAATAATCTTGTTCAAAAGTCAATTTCATTGTGTTGTTCAACATATTTTTCATATGAGGAGATTGATGAAGGAGAATTTTGTTCTGTTTGTAATCAACAACAGTGTTTGGTTATTCACGAAATTCAGGATCCTTTTGGCAGCTTGCTGCAATCACCAAATAAAGACAGCATAGAGGTGAGAAAAATTTTAAGATTAAGGTATGGAGATTATCTGGATAAGAGCAGTGATGTGTTAATGGAAATCAGTAGCTATGTGTATGAAGATCCTTTCGCAGTATTCTTGAAGTCATCCAGTCAATTCATTCTTTGCAAGTTTATCAGCAATCAGCTTGAGTTCAAATTTCCATGGGAGTTTCCTTTCGATTATTTCCTTTTCCTGCGCATCAGAAAGCATTTGGGAAGAAATAAAATAGCAGCCAGGATGCTTACATGGTTGCATTGGCTATTCCATTTCACTTGATCAGGTGGTGAAAAGAAAAAATTAGAGTAGGTTGATGAATAAGCTCAATCATGAGCATCCTTCTAGTTTGTTAGTTATGTTTTAGTCATGTTATATTATGGTTTTTCAGTCTTATTCAGAGTCAGTATACATAATGTCAGTTTTCATGTTTTGATTCCATTGCCTAATGGATGAAGGCGCTGGTCTGCTCTCCCAAAGATATGCCGTTCTTGGCACCTCCAAGGAGCTACCATCCCCATTGGAGCCAATGTTAGTGTCAGCCTTTGCATCTTTCCTTCAGTGATCAAACATGCTCTTACAAAGTGATTTTAAGGTGTCAAGGTCAAAGTTTGTCATTTCAAAGAGTCTTCGAGCAAAATTTGGTCACTAGGCATTAGGTCTAGGGTTTGTTTTCACTCTTTTCAAAGTTGTCCAAATGTCGGTCCATGTCACCATTCAGCTGAGTGTACCATCATTCAGAGGGTTTTCACCATCATTTCAAGTTCCATTGGGTCATTTTATAGCTGGTTCATGCTTCAGTTGTGCCTAGGTAAGGTCCATTTCCCTCTCCTAGGGTTTTGGAGGTAATTTCTCTTGGATGGTCAAATCATTAGAAAAAATTGTATCCTGATGTTCATACACCTTCCCCTATCATTAATGTACCTTATTAAACACTTCCCATCACTGAGATCCCCCAAATTACTCATTTTTGCACAAACCCTAGTTTCTTGCCACAACTTGGCAATTTTCTAGGCTAGGCCTGTGTTTTGCCCTTTTGGACCCCTTCCCCTCACTCAATCTCTGAGATTCCACTTTCCCCTACTTCCTAACATCCCTCCCTACTTCCCAAAATTTCCCCAAGAATTTAGAATCCCCTTATCCCCTTCATTTCGCTTCATTTCGACAAATCCCTTGTTTCACACATCGAGATAGGTTTCACTCAAATGATGTTTCAGAGCAATAAAAGATGAATTTTGGAAAACGGAGAGAGGTTTTTGTACAAAACATGCCAAGGAAGAAAAAAATCCTTCACTTTTTACACAGGTGTAATGGTTTTGGAGAAATGTCAAGAATATCGTTGCCTCGGGAGAATTGATGCACCTGCAGGAAGTAGTGTTGGGAGATTTGATTTTTGACAGGGTAAATGAACTCCAAATTGAAAAATTCCACATGGGTTGGAAATTAGACTCCAAGATATTTCCAACAAGCTATCACACGCCCAGTTTGGACACCGGGAAGGCCTCCCAAATCCTCTTGAAAAATGCATTATGTGGCGCGCGGCGCATACAAAGAGCGCGCGACGCATTGAGCCATCAAGCTAGAAATTCACCCAAACTCTTCAAATTTTCAAAATAAAATCCTTGTGTGATATTTTCAAGCTATATAAACCAGTGGAAACAATTTTTATTCAAAAGTTTTCAAAACAAAGATCGAATTGGAGTGTTGAAAGGCAAAAAACTTCTTTTGAAGCCGAAGAAGTGAATCTGCCAGTGCGCGCGGTGCATACAAGTGACGCGTGGTGCATAGGGAGCGCGCAGCGCATTGGGCATCAACAGCCTTTATTTTTTTGCATGCGCGTGACGCATAGAGTGTGCACGGCGCGTTGGGAATGCGCGCAACGCATAGATCCCTAAGGCCGGAAAACGACATTCCTTCACCCAAAATCGTATCAAATCACCTCATTTTCCTTCAAGTAAGTGTTTTAAAGCTTGCTCATTGGTTTTTGGATATGCTATGGTGGTTTAAAGGCGGAGAAAACAAATTTTTTAACGGTGAAATATTTAACCCTATGTCTACATCCAAAATTGCTCCATAGGGTTTTGAAAGAAGTGTTGGTGATATTGTTGGTGTTTGAACTATTTGTCCACTCTCATCGTGCTTTCATACTTGTCACAATATTACCACAGTCCCTATCCTATATTCATTATCCCATATCCCTAATACCATTTCATTCCCATGCTTTAAGTTCCCAAACCCTATTACTTACTCCCACATCTCTCTATCGACAAAGCCTAATGGTCATGACATGCAAGGTTTGTTTCTTTGTCCTTGATTTCACTTGGCTCATATATATGTTGCCTTTTCATTTTCACTCTTGTTCCTAATAACTTTCTCACATCACTACACTCTTTCCTATTCACTCGTAAAATCTCCAAATTCCATAATTCCCAGAAGAGTGAAGTGTGACTGTTCTTCTATTCAAACTCATTTGACAGTCCTTTTCTACTGTGGTATTTCTTATAGCACTTTGGTATATATGTGATCATTTGGGGGTTGAAACAAAACACACCAATTGCCCATTTTCTAATCAACCAAGCATATACTTGTTAAAGACATTTCAGCACCATGTCAGAAACGGATTCAGTATATGAGCAGGGGTATGACAGTGATTCCACAGCAGAGGTTAATGTGTCAAGTAGATCTCATAAAAGTGGCCATTACATATCAGAGAGGCGCCAGAGCCTTGTTTGCAGCATCACCACGAGTACTATCTCCACCCGGGGTGGAAGGGGTCTCGTTAACTTCATCAGTAGTGCGAGTACTATCTCTACATGGTGTGGAAGGGGTCTCGCCTCCGTCATCAACACACGCTCATGGAGTTGCGGCAAATCCGGGAAGACCGTGCATTGGCCCGGAAGAGACCAGGTGACATGACATCGGTTGATCGAGAGACCTGCCTCATGCATGTTAACATCTATCTGGAGAAGTTATTGGCGAAGGCCAATAGAGACAAATACATGCTCCGTCACATGAAAAATCATTATTGGGCCCATAATCACGTTTGCAGAGCTAAAAAGAAGATCCTGAAGGCAAGGTTGAGCAAAGCACTAAAACGGCGAAAAAGGCATGATCTACTTAGAATATTGGCCTGGGCTTCCTTGGCTGAGCATGAGGCATGATTGTGGATCTTTTCTCCGAATTTCAGCAAATTTGGAGAATTTTTTGTCATTTTTGAAAATTTTGGTCTCAAAACAAGTTTTTCCGCCCAACGCGTAGCGCGTCACGACGCTCGCTTATGATTGGGACACTTGCTGGAGGAAAAATTTTTATTTTTGGATTTTTCATGGTAAGTTATGCATGCTCAGAAATTACTGAAGTATTTCATCAAGTTCTGGATGATCAAAGGGGTCAAAAACACCATAAAAATCACCTTTCTGCCACCTTTTGCACCAGCAGGAAGTACTTTTGGGAGAATGAAGTTTTGGAGGGGAAAATGAGCTCCAAATTGAGAAATTCCACTTGGGTTGGATAGAAGACATATAGGGATTTCCAACAAGCTATCATGAGCTTGATTGTGATTCCGGGAAGTGCTCCAAAAGCAGGTCCAAAGGCGCGCAGCGCATAGAGTTTCAGCGTGCGGCGCATATAGATTTTTGGTCAATGTTTCATCTTCCAGCTCAGAATTTCGGCCAGTTGGACCAGTTTTGATTGTGAATGTAATTTTTGAGTTATCTTGATGTAATTTTGTGGTTGTAATGTAACTTTGACTCACTTTTACCTATTCTAGAATATTCACTCACAAAAAAGTGAAAATGAAGTAAATGAATCAGTTTCCTTCCTTTTAGAGGCAAGTTGTTTGGCTGCCTAGATTTTAGCTCCTTGTTTAGAATTGGTTGAAACTGCTCCTAGAAGGAGGAATTCGACCCCTAGAGGCATGGGAATGGGTTAGGATGGTCTATATGATGTATTTTCTCAATCATTTTCAAAGGTTGGATAGGTTGGACTCTTGGGGAAATGTTTGGCACACTATTGTACATATTTTCTGCATTTTGGCTAAGGAAAGATCAGAGGTTTTGCAGCACCTGTTGGGATTCTTGTGGCTTATAGTTTTGATGGTGTGTTTCTCTCAGTTATTTGTAAGTTATTTAATGTTTAATGTATGCCATTCCCTTATTTTTCTTCTGAAACTAAATGAATGAGTAAATGAGGTAGAATCCATTGATTCCAGTGCTTTGCCTTTGAATTTGTTTAGTTTTGTATGTTTTCGCCAGTTTGGAGAGGATCCTTGTTCTTCCTTTCCCTCTTCAACTCCTTGTCATTCTGATCCATCCATACACATAATCAAAAAGCATCAAGACTACTGCCTACCTTGCCCCAACTCGAATTCTACAAAGATCTGGCCTCATCCCCGAACCCAAAATTGTTTTTCCCATTTTTCCAAAAAAAACCCAAAAAATTTAAAACAAACCTTCCTATCTATTTACTAGCCTAAAATCAATATCCATTATAAGTCATCTCAGCCCCTTTGAATACCTTTTGCTGAGATAGACCTGGAGAGAGCCCTCTCCTGTCCTCGTAGGGCTAGCTACGAGGCTGAGCATGGTTTGATGTTGCCTTGAGTTTTACCTTATTTTAGACTAAGGTAGATTCGAGCGCTAACATTATAGAAGGTATTTGGCTCAAAGAGAATCTCCCTGCTAGATGGCTTTTCGGGTTATAACCAAGTTTTGGTACTCCCAGAAGATTAACTCAAAACAGCTTTTACCACTCCATGGGGCACCTTCATGTATGTGAAAATGCCTTTTGGATTGATGAATGTTGGAGCCACCTTCCAAAGAGAAATGGACATAGCGTTCTCAAATGAGATAGGACACTTCATAGTTATCTACTTGGATGACTTGACAGTATATTCCAAAACTGAGGAAGAACATATCAAACATCTGAGGAAAGTTTTCGAAAAATGTAGAAGGTACGGTCTATCCTTAAATCCTAAGAAAATTGTTTTTGGGTTGCAAGAAGGTAAACTTCTTGGTCACATTATATCTGAGAAAGGGATTAGGATAGACCCACAAAGAGTTGAGGGGATACTTCAAATCACACACCCGAGAAACATCAAAGAATTACAGTCCTTCATTGGGAAGATCAATTTCCTTTGGAGATTCATTCCCAACCTAGCTGAGCACCTTAGGAAAATGAATAACATGCTAAAGAAAGGTGCAGGAATTAAGTGGACTGTTGAAGCCGAGAAATCTTTTGAGTCAGTAAAACTTGCACTCACACGAGCCCCTGTCTTGATCAGCCCAGACTTCTCGAAATATTTTCTGATATTTTCATTCGCCTCCCAGCATACCGTGGCTGCAGTCTTACTGCAGAAAAATTCAGAAGGTAATGAACAGCCAATTGCCTTTTTTATTAAGGCCTTAAGGGATGCACCCTTGAAGTACAACATTATGGAAAAGCAGACCTATGCCCTTGTAAAGGCCTTAAAAGACTTTAGGGTGTACATTCTGCATTCTCACACCATTTCTTATGTGCCAACTA
The DNA here is from genome assembly GCA_034641835.2 of Pinus albicaulis. NCBI lineage: Eukaryota > Viridiplantae > Streptophyta > Pinopsida > Pinales > Pinaceae > Pinus > Pinus albicaulis. The sequence goes on from CM076575.1 coordinate 1,810,202,703, forward strand.
TAGTGGTAAAATATATCTTGTCCCAAGACCCTGATGGGAAAAGGGGCAAATGGATTGCTACTATCTTAGAATATGACCTTGAGATAAAGCCCACCAAACTAATCAAAGGTCAAGGCTTGGCCCAATTAATGGCTGAATCTAACCTATAGGCCCTTGATATTAACATGGTAAATACCTTAGATGAGCAGGAAGGATTGCCCCACCCAACTATTGAGGAGAAGTTTCAGAACTCTCCTTGGTATTCTGATATCCTTTATGTGCTCACCAATCTCAATGCCCCTCCAGAACTGTCCAAAACTAAGGCCATATTTATAAAATTGAAAGATAGAAACTACTGCATTTTGAATGAAAACTTATATTGGAAAAACCTTAATGCCCTATTGCTGAAATGTTTGCCTGAACCTGAAGCTGAAAGAATTAAACAAGAATTCCATGTTGGGGAGTGTGGAGGCCACTTGAGTTGGAAAGCCATGGCTAACAAGATACTCAAGGCTGGCTATTATTGGCCCACTCTCTTCAATTATGTCCATAAAATGGTAACTGCCTGTCATAAATGCCAAATCTTTGAAGGCAGAAGAAAGCTCCTCCCCCTCCCTTTACAACCCATCACTGTAGAAGGTCCCTTCATGCAATGGGGCCTAGAAATTATTGGAGAAATACATCCTGCTTCTTCTAGACAACACAAATGGATCCTAACAGCCAAAAACTACTTCACCAAATGGATAGAGGCTATACCCACTAGGAATGCCACTGATTCTGTCATCATTAGGTTCCTAGAATACTTCATCCTATCTCGGTTTGGCTGTCCAAGAAAAATAATCACTGAAAGTGCTGCTACTTTTGGATCCAAGAGAATGGTTGATTTCTGTCACAGGTATGGAATAGCACTTGGTCATTCAACTGCATATTACCCTCAAGGTAATGGACTAGCTTAATCTTCAAACAAAAGCCTAGTGAACATCATCAAGAAGTTGTTAGAAGAGAACAAGAAGTCATGGAATAAGAAGTTGGTGCACACCTTGTGGGCCGACAGGCTTACAACGAAGAATTCCATTGGTATGTCACCATTCCATCTCGTTTATGGAGCAGAAGCAGTTTTTCCTACCAGCCTTGGAGTGCCAGTGATTAATCTTGTTCAGGAGATTCAGACAGAGGAAGACAGTATGGTGAGAAGAATTAATGAAACAATCCATCTTCAACAAACAAGGGAGCAGGTTTATAGCAGAGCTGTCAGAGTTCAGGAAAACATAAAGAGGCAGTTTGACAAAAGAGCCAAAGCTTCAGATTTCAAAGTTGGGGACAAGGTTCTGAAATGGGATTCAAGGAGAGAGGATAAAGGTAAACATGGCAAGTTTGATAGTTTGTGGCAAGGTCCATATATTATCCAAGCCACTGTGGGTCCTAATGCATTTTTCTTACAAGAACTTAATGGTACAGAGCTGTTTGGGGGTCCTGTCAATGGCAGGATGCTCAAGCATTACTTCTGCTAAATTTCAGTTTCCAGTTTCCATTTCATTGTACATACCATTGCAGTGTTTACGTTCTTTAAAAAAAAAAGGAGAGGTTCAGACATGCCCAAAACATGAACCTCAGAGACACAAAGGGGCTGGTCCTAACATGCTCAAAATCTGGACCAGCCATGAAGAAAAGAAATCGGCTCTAACATGCCCAAAACCAGAGCTGAGACAGAAAAGGAAGTGACTCTAATATGCTTAAAAACCTGAGTCACAAAGAAAGAAGGATGCTTCAAGAGTTCAGATTTCGAGCCTTCAAAGTTTTGCTTCAAATTTCCTACAAGTTTCAGTCCATGAGTAGTTTTGTCTTCATGTCATGGTCCACAACAAGCCAGACAGTCTAATTCTGGCTTGATTGTTTTTCAATTTCTATCTTAGAATGTAGAGAAGAAATCTGCTGTACAGTCTAATCCCAGCAGGTATTAGATTAGGTAGAGAAACATATGAGACCAACAGTCTAATCTGGTCTCAAGGAGCAATAAGGGTAGATTTAGAATAGGTTTATTTTATGTTGTAAAAATAAATGATGTAAAGGGTCTGCTAGTTCAAATGCACCCTAGAAGAAAAAATGCTAGGATTGTAGGATGGGTAGGTAGACTGTTAGAGAATGTTTCTGCTGATCTATCATATTTGTGGCAGCTAAAAATCAAAGAAGAAAGGTGGCTTGGGCAGCGTGCATCTGGCCTACACCAAAGATCAATTTCTGAATTCTTGACTCCTTCAAGAAGAAGCCATCCCCATTTGGAGCCACTGTTAGCCCCCCTATAAATTTTTGACAAGAAAACAGGGGGCTAAATGTTTTCGAGCCTTCAAGGAATGCATTTCCTTTGAAAACACATCATCCTTGAAGCCTTTTGCATAGTTCCCTGCCTCTGTTTGTTTCCCTCTGCTGTCATGAAGTCAATAAGCCTTGTTGAATGATAAAGTTTTGCTCAAAAGGCCATATTTCGCCCCTTATATCTCTGCAGAATTCCCCCACTTTATATTTTTTCCCTTTTTCTAAAAGTCCCCTTTGTTCCCCCTAAATTCCCCCCTACTCTCCTAAATCTTCCCAAAATCCCCTTTAAACCCCACTTTTATCCCTTGATTGGTTAATTTTCCCCTTTTACCCCTTATCATTTTCCTTTAAATGGCCTTAAAATCCATTAAAATGGGCCAAAACCCACTTTAAACCTTATAACATGGCTTAGCCCCTTTTCCCATCATCCCTAACCACTTCCCCACATATTCCCGTCACCCAAAGGCCAACCGCTTAAGCTTTAAGCACTAATCGCATCGGAAAATACCAAGCAGAGCATTAAAATCCTTTGTACATCATGAAAACTCCGATGCGATTGTTTTGTTAACAAGTCCCGCGACTTGGTATCCATCGTTGATCTACCATATAGATCGGACGACCCGCACAATATCGCAATCTTTTCAATCGTAGCACTCAAGTTTGGTTCCCCGATCGGTTCATCGCAAGTGTTTGCGATGCGATCAATCGCAAGTCCCGTCTTCTGATCCTCGATCATGCCATCTCCCGATATCATCCCAGCCGTTGATCCCCTTGTCTAATCCAACGGCTATCGCTTGTCCCCGCTCATTTCAATCGGAAGTTTTATAGTGCCATTCCTTCGTGTCCTCGTTGATTGCGATCCCCCGATCCTCATCTCCACCATCGATTCCCGTGTGAATCCAACCATCACCGCACTTCCCAATCGCTTCTCCTTCCTCGATCGCAATCAGAAGTTATAAGTGTGCGTCCCTCTCGTCCATCACGATTGCGATTCTCCAACTAAATCTTGACTGACCATTGGGTTTAAGATCTAACGGTTCAAAGCAAATCGCCCTCCACCTCCAGCTGGGTCCCACCTCATACGTCTACGTCCACGCATTTCATTACGTTTCCTTCACTTTCCTTTGTATTTTGTCTGAAATCCAAGGTTCAAGAATTTACACTAAAGTCTTATATTTCACCGTTGTTCCACCCAATTTCATATATCACTCCGCTACTCGATCTCTGCCGTCGATCTTTGTCCCTTGACCATGATCTAACGGTCGGCACTGCATTCCACCACCAAACCCTATTATTCATAGTTTCCTCTGTTTCATTGCATTTTGTTACCATTTTTTAGTGAAAAACCACCATTCCATCGCCGCGCTACCATTTCATCCACCCTTCCATTGCATTGTTCTTCTCAGTCCAGTTGCGTGTTCCGCATGGTACAGAAGGCGGAAACGCCTCCAAAAATACGTAGTATGGATACAACGGCAAGGTTTTTACTGACAGAGGCGTGGAAATTAATATGTGATAGGTTTCTCTACATCAGCAGAATTTTTTCCTCCCAGAAAGGACGGGTTGCCCATACGGTTTTTATTCCATACCATGCTCCAGAGGAGATCTCCTCTCAGAACGCAGTCCAAGGATATCAGAGCATTTGTTGCTCAAGTATGGCGGATCATTCCATTTTTTATTGCCATTTTTTTAATTCACCAAAGGTACTACAAAGTACAGCAAACCAGAATGCATCAGAGACATACCTGGAATTAATGAAGCCTGACAAAGACCATTCTTTTCTCCAATGAGTGCCAAAAATTAATGCTCAGAGTTTAAAACAGAATGGGCTTCGGCCCTCTCCTTCTTTTCTAAGTTTACTGTTATATTTAGTGTTCTACCTACTTCCTCTGCTCTTTTTCAGTTATAAAAACTATGAGAAAATTGTTGTAAAGGTTGTTGATGAGATATCAGAGAAGTGCAAGCAGTTTCTCTTGAGATAGGTTCTCTGTGTATAGTTTTAAGATAGGATGAGGAAGATGTATTCAGACTGAATGACCAAGCTACTGGCTATGTTGTACCTGATTGTTGTTGATGTTTAATATGATAATCACATTTCGTTGGATCCTGATCTAAAGCTTCGGTGATGTTTTTCTATCTCTTTGTTTATTTCCATTACATTTCATTTCTTCTGGCTCGCATCAGAAATTTGGCATAAGATTCACCCTTGTTAGGTGCCTTATGTTGCTGCTCTCCTGGCCATTTTTGTTTTCTTCTTAAAGTGTTTATCTAAGAGTTGATTTCAGTTAATTTAACTAGTGTAGTGGATGATATTGCCTGGTAGCTGATGTATGGATTGATGAAATCTATTCTTATAAGTACTTGTTAGGATTTAATTAAATGTGTTAAGAACACTCGGAGGTTTAGAAGTCTGCCTCTACTTCACTAGGATCTTTCCATTCCGACTAAGCCTATCCAAGTTCCCTTGTCCTGCCTCTGATTGTGTCCAAGTTGGTCTGGAGCTAAATGACCTCTGACCTGATCTATAGATAGAATTGGATGGTTCCCCTTCTCTCACCTTCAACCCTTAATGTCCCATACCACCCTCTCACTTTAGGATCCAAGGCTTTAGACGAATAGCCCAACTGAAAGCTTGCATATTGACAATAAGTAAATCCTTTCTTGACTCCATTGCCCAATGGACTTGGTATTCCCTGGACTATTTCTCCTTTGCCTAAATTCCTCTTTGCCCAGCCTTGTCTCATGTTGAACCCTTCCTTCCTGATTCCCAACAACCAAGCTCATAATAAAAAAAACGAACACCGTGCATATAACTAGCCTAACATCTTGAACTTTTGAGCTTCAAAGACATATACCTTTGACTCCCATAGAGAGATCCCTCTCTGGACCTAAGAGGGCTAGATCCTAAGGTCTGCAAGTGGTTCTGATGTTGTCTCATATTTTTGTCTTACCAACCTGTCCAAAACATGGGAACCCCAACACCAAGCATATGGTATTTGGATAAGCTCAGATGTGACAAAGAATTACAGAATTTTGGGACAGAGGTTTTACAAATTAGAATTAGAAGATGGATAGAGATAAATAATTGAAGAACTGTAAGCAAGTTAGTGAGGGAAAAGTCGTGTATACACGCGGGTATGAAGAGGCAAAGTCGCATATGTGCTAGTGTACAAATTGTATAATACCGAGGGTCTTTACCATGGTATTAGCTCACAATATTGAGCATAGTAACATTTATTTAATCCCATTCAAGAATACCATCGACACTTGTGTTGTTTTATCTCATGGTATTGGCTAAGGCTCAAACTATATAAGGAGGTGAAGATCATAATGTTAAGTGTGCATGATTATGTGAATTGAATGAATACTTAAATCTCAATTATATCTACATGGAATGGGCTATATTTAATAGATATATCTGATATAATGATGCACTCATGAATACAATGATGTATCATGATCTCTAGACCTGAAATGACTATGTATTTGCATGATTTTTTTATGATTTATTTGGATTTATGGTCTCTCACATGTTTGTTGTAGTGAAGGGTATTATCTAAGTAAGTTTGCAGTTCTGAAGTGTTTTGAAGTCCTAAATTATTTACATATCTATACTCAGGTTTGACGTGAGGAATGTGTGTATACATATGGGTTCGGTTTTGTAGAGGCACGTATATATTCAGTAATATATTGAGATAGATATGTGAGTTGGTTATGGAATAAGTGCATATATTCATGGATATGTCTTATGGAAGGCATGTATGAAAGCCAGGGTTTTGTTGATGAATGGTGAAGAAAATGTCTGATCAATTTTGTTGTGTTTCTATTGTTTGTCAATGATGTCTTCATATAGATGTGGGTCGCTGGAGTATTGACTATGTTTCTAATTGATTTTGATTAAAGATCAGTGATTGGTTGATTGAAAAATTATTGATGTTGTTAACCGTATGAGTGTTCTATAAGCTAACAAAATATTTCAGAATATCTTTGATCAATTCTATGACTGAGTCAGAATTCTAAACTTAGTGTATTGAGCTCTATATGCAGGTTTCTCTATAGAAAAGCGTGTATACATGTGGGTTGCAGTAATTAAAGTGGAATATACATTTTTCCTTATAAATTATCATGGTTGCACATGATTCAGTGTGTTGATGCAGAAGTTTGTGTTCAGTTTTGTGGTCTGGTTACAATGACCCCATTGTTCTATTTGAATTAGGTTAATGTTTATTTCAGTTTATCTACAAGTTGTGTTGTGTTAAATATGTTGGATCCAGTGTGAAAATTTATGAAACGTGGTACGTTGGGGTTCTGAGGGTTGGAACCTTTAGTGAGGAAGTTTAAGTTTCCTGCCAGTAGGAGCTAGTGATGAAATCAAGGGGTTGTAGCTCCCTTCCCATGGTGGCTAGTAAACGAGATCACGGGGTTGGAGCTCCCTTATAGTAGTAACTAGAGAACAAGTGAAGGTTGTAGCCTTCTATAGGTGGGTGCATGCGTACTGGTATGAGTCTGCACTAGTACAACATTGTAAGAATTTTCTATATAATAAATATTGAATACAGAGATGACAACAATGACGGGTTTCTCCCACATTGGATTTCCACCTTAAATCCTAGTGTTCATGTGTGTTTATTATGTGTGATGATTTATTCTATTCTTACTGCACATATTTACTATTTAATAGATGTCTAATAAATCATTAATGCATTGGTTTAAGTAAATTTCTAAAGATTTATCTGAAATATAAGTTGATTGGTCATACGCTAGTTTCCTGATGAAAGTTGCATCCATAGGCTAGTTGGCTTAAGAAGAGTCGTGTATATAATTCAATAAAGAAAATCAAAATTTTGTGTGAGTTTTAAATATTGATTCACCAACCCACCCCCCACCCCTCTCAATATTTTTTCCAACAATTGTTATCAGAGAAGGTCCTTCAGAAGAAGCTTGATCGCTTGAAGGAAGATCTACAAGATCTACCAAGATGAGAAATAAATACGGAACAACATCTATCAGACCACCACTCTTCAATTGAAATAATTTAATCTTATGGAAGAAAAGAACAAGATCTTATCTTCAGTCTCTTGGAGCAGATGTTTGGGAAATTGTTTCAGGAGGTTACCAATATCTAGCTGCAGTTGCCACAGATCCAGCATCAAATAAAACATATGAAACCAATGCAAAAGTTGTCAATGCATTATTTGGAAGCCTGACCGAATCATAAATTTTCAAATTTATGCAGTTAGATACAACAGAGGAAATATGAGATAAAATCATTCCAAGCTATGAAAGCGATGCCAAGGTAAAAATTGCTAAACTCCAAACTCTTAGAATTTAATATGAAATTCTCAAAATGAATAATGATGAAAGTATTTCTAGTTTCTTTTTGCATATAGATGAGATCATAAATCGTATGAAAAATATGGGTGAAGATATAAAGGGCACAACTTTAGTAGAGAAAATATTAAGATCTATAACTCCTAAATTCAAGTCAAAATTATATGCAATTGAAGAGAAGAAGGATCTGCAAACTCTTACTGTTGTTCAACTTCATGGGATCTTGACTGCTTTTGAAATGAGAAAAGGAGGTTTGTTAGAAGTCAAAGAAGTCGCATTTAAAGCTACTGCGAAGGAAAGGAAAATGAAGAACAAAAATAATCGGGGTATGTATCAGAATAAGACGCGGTAAATTTTGTAAAGAAAATTCAACTTTACACTGGAAGGTTTAGAGGTAATATTCCCTTCAATTGTTTTTCTTGTATAAGAGTGGGTCATTATGCTACTAAATTTCGTCATAAATGTAACCATGACAAGGGAAAGGATATAGAAAAAGTTAATAAGAGACAATTTGACAATAGGAAAAGTTATGATACTCATCAAGATATTGTTGGCTTTTCAAATAGTGAAGAAGGAGAATCTGATCAAGATCTTAAATTACCCATGGAATTTGAAAAAGGCACTAATGAGTATAAAGATAATTTTATGGATTATTGAGAAGAAAATGATTTCTTTAAAGAAATTGCTCAACTCAAAATATTCTTGGAAGAAAAAAAAATAGCCATACATAATCTAAAGAATCAACTCATAGAAAAGAAGAAGCATAATGAGAAGTTAGAATGTGAAATGGTAAGTATAAGAAAGGAACTTGAGAAAGAAAAAATTCTAAATATTAGATTTGCTAAAGGATCTTAAACCTTGGATGAAATTATCAAGGTTCAGTTCTCTCCTCTTATGAAGACAGGTCTTGGATACATTGGTGAATATTCACAGATAGAAAAACCCTTAGCCACAACCAGAAGCTATCTAAATGCAGCAAAATCCAGTCAGCAAAGTTTCAACACTTAGCAGAAGAACACAGACAATTCACAGGTAAATCATGTTCACTCTAATTCAAGGATTATCAATAACAAAAGCATTAACCAAGAGGTAAACAACACTAGAAGGTTCTATGATCACATAAATTTCTTCTTTAAGGCACAATGTTTCTCATGTCATAATTTTGGTCACAAAGCTGCTCAATGTGCTACATACAAAACCATCATGACTAGAGAAGTAAGAAAACAAAGAAATGAGACAAGAATCAATAATAATACTTATAAAAATTTCTCTCCTCTTAAAGATGAAATTGAATGTTCGTTTTGCAATAACTTTGGACATGAGGAATCTGAATGCAGGAGAAAATTAAAACCAAAAGAAAAAATATCAACAAATTCTAAGGTATGAAAAAAGAAGGACTGACAATTCAAAAGTTGTGAGATAGATTTATCCATGGAAGGATAGTAAAATCAATGGTACATTGATAGTAGATGATCAAAAAACATGATAGGTGATAAAGATAACTCATTTCATACAATGCATTAGAAAAGGAAAAGAATGTCACTTTTGGAAATGATTCTTATGTTATCATTAAGGGTAAAGGATCTGTTTTTCTAAAAGAAAAGGTTAAATTTGGTGATGATATGTATGTTGATGGATTAAAGCACTACTTTTTGAGTGATAGAAAAATGTGTGACCAAGGAAATGAAGTGGTCTTCTAATCAAAAGAATGTGTGGTTCGTGAACTTGACATGGGAAATACCATAATAAAAGGAATAAGAACACCAAGAAATATATATATATATATATATATATATATATATTGCTGTGAAACCAACTCTAGAAATAGAAGAAAAGAGATATCAAAGCCTTAGAAATAAGCCACTTTGAGGGGAAAACCTCCAATACCTTACATGAATGAACAATTCTTGGATGATACAAATTACAAAACCTCCTTTCTATATATAGGAGTCCATAGGGCCACAATATAATCGTATTGGGGCCACAATGTAATCCTAGCCGACCTAACAATAACAATTTAAGGGCACAATAATAACAATATGGGGGTTACAAGGGTACAATAATAACAATAAGGGGGTTACACTAACAACAATAAGGGTCTATACAAGTAATATAGGGACCTAACATGCCCCTCTCCTTCAAAAAAGTGTTGTCCTCAATGCTTGTGTAGCTCTGGGTGCTTCTGTATAAAATTCTCATCCTCCCATGTAGAATCTTCAGTGGGTAAGTTATTCCACTTGATGAGATACTCTGAAATTGATCGATTCCGTAGCAGTCGAGTTCTCGTTTCCATGACCGCTTCAGGTTCCAATATGATTTTTCCTTCGTCATCAAATTATGGCAATATTGTTTGAACTGGAATATTTTCACCTATAACCTTCTTTAAGCATGAAACATGGAAAATTGGATGCACTCGTGAAGAAGCAGGAAGCTCCAATTTGTATGCCATAGTACCAATCTTTTGCAACACCTTTTTTGGACCATAGTACTTTGGTGATAATTTATTATCCTTCTTAGATTGCTTGAGGGACATTTTTTTGTATGGTTGTAGCTATAAAAATACCCAATCTACTACATAAAAAATACTCTTGCTGCGATGTTGATCTGCCTATTGTTTCATTCGATTTTGTGCCAAATTCATGTTGTCCTTTAAGAGTTGGAGAACTTCTTGTTGATGCTCGATGTGATCTTCCACTGCTTGAACCTTCGAATTTTCTCTTAAATATGATGTGATGGATGGTGGATGATATCCATAAAGTGCCATAAATGGGGTGATTTTTTCTGCAGTATGGAAGGAAGTGTTATACCACCATTCAGCGAGAGGTAACCACTTGACCCATTGTGTTTGTTTATTAGATACAAAACAACGAAGATATCCTTCCGAACATTTATTTACTATCTCAGTTTGACCATCGGATTGAGGACGATAAGATGAACTATGAGCTAATTGAGTACCCAAACAAGAAAATAACTCTGTCAAAAAATTTCCAGTAAAAATGGGATCTCTGTCACTCACAATAACCCTTGGGTTTCCATGTAGCTTTTGAATGGTGTCCATAAATGTAGTAGCAATTGTACTTGCTTTAAATGGATGAGATAATGCACAAAAGTGTGCATACGTGGTAAGTCTATCAACTACCACCATGATGACACTCTTTCCTTTGGACTTAGGTAAACCTGTGATAAAATCCATTGAAATCTCCTCCCAACGTTGACTTGGAATGGATAAAGGTTGTAGAAGACCCGGGTTCTTAATTGTCTCAACTTTATTCTGCCGGTAAACCAAACATTCTACCACAAACTTTTGAATGTCAGATTTAGGGCCATTCCAAAAAAAAAAAATCTTCACCCTATGGTAAATTTTTTTAAATCCAAAGTGTCCTCCTAAAGGAGAAGTGTGCAATTCCAAAAGAATCTTTTGTTTTAGTTGGGAATTATTACAAATATATAAGTGATCTTAGTACCATAAGGAATCATTTTTCCAACTAAATGTATCAGATGTACTAGGATCTTGCTGCAACTTTTGAATGAGTGTCCACAATTCTTCGTCCTTCCTCCATTCATCTCTTGCTTCAGTTATCCAATCGGGTTGGATAATAGAAATGGCACAAAGCAATGATTCCACCTCTTCATCCTTTCTTGAGAGTGCATCTGCAACAAAATTTAGCTTCCCTTTTTTGTAGATTATTTCAAATTCATTACCCAACATCTTTGTGACCCATTTTTGCTGCTCTTCTAAAGATAGTCTTTGTTCCAAAAAGCGTTTAAGACTATCATGATCATTTTTTACCTTGAAGTGTCTTCCCATTAGGTAAGTTCTCCATTTCTTTAGTGCATGCAGTATTTCTAACATTTCATTCTCATAAATAGGTTTCTGTAAATACTTTCCTTTGATTGGACGAATTTCAAAAGCAATGGGTCTTCCTTCTTGCATTAAAATAACACCAATTCCATTTCCTGAGGCATCACATTCCACAATAAAGGTTTTTGTGAAGTCTAGCATAGCTAAGACTGGTACTAGGCACATTGCCTCTTTAAGATGTTCAAAGGCCTTACTTTATTTAGGAGTCCATGAAAATGCATCTTTCTTCAATAATATTGTTAGAGATGTTGCTATTCTCCCATAATTCTTAACAAACTTGCAATAATACCCTGTTAACCTAAGAAATCCTCGCAACTGCTTTATGGTTGTGGGGACTTTCCATTCCTTAATGGCTTTAATTTTGTCAGGGTCTACCTTAACACCCCTGTGAGATACAATATGACCCAGATATTCCACCTCTTTTACTCCAAAGAAACATTTGGATGTTTTTGCATATAACTGTTTCTCCTGCAATAGTTTGAGCACCTTGTCAACATGTTGAACATGAGCCTTCCCAGACTTGCTGTAGATTAGTATATCATCAAAAAATACTAGCACAAATTTTCTAAGGAAGGGTTTTAAAATGGAATTCATCAACCCTTGAAATGTAGAAGGTGCATTGGTAAGGCCAAAAGGCATGACCAAAAATTCATAATGACCCTTGTGAGTTCGAAATGTTGTTTTTGGAATATCTTCAGTCTTCATTCTAAATTGATGATATCCTGAATGAAGATCCAACTTGGTAAAATAAATTGCTCCATGTAATTCATCCAATAATTCATAAATCACAGGAATGGGAAATTTATCTTTAATGGTGAGCTTATTGAGCTCCCTATAATTGGAACACATGTGCCATGATCCATCCTTCTTGCGTACCAATACTACAGGAGAAGAGAAAGAACTTTGACCAGGCTGGATTATACCAGCCTCTAACATTTCTGCAATCATACGTTCAATTTCACACTTTTGGACATAAGGATATCTGTACGGTCGGATGTTTGGAAGAAAACTTCCTAGAATCAGATGAATAGCATGATCATGATCATGAATAGGTGGGAGTCCTTTTGGATTATCAAACACATTGGAATGATTTTCCAAGACTCTTTGGAGATCTGGAGAAATAGATGATTTTCATGTTGGAACTTCTAGTGAGCATAATTGTGAAATTACGCTTCATTGTTATTTCTTCAGAAGCTTTGTCATGACATTAGAACTTATTATCTTTCCTCGCTTCCATGTGATACCCCATAATTCGATTTCCTTTCCTTTTGAAAAAAAATTCAAGAAAAGTTCTTGAAAATTAAAAGCTACCATCCCCAAAGATTGTAACCATTGTACTCCTAGTACGACATCAACACCTCCCATTTGGATGGAAAGAATTGGACTATTCAATACATATTCCCCCATGGATAGCTTGATATTATGTCATTTTCCAGAGCAATTTATAGTTCCTCCATTTGCAGCCATCACTTGACATTCTGGTGCTGGGTATAGGAGACAATTCAATTCCTTCGCTACCTTACAATGAATAAAATTATGGGTACTACCTGAATCAATCAACACTATTACCTTTTTCTTCTTGATATGTCCTTCTATCTTGAGAGTTTGAGGAGTGGTAATTCCTTCCAATGCATTACACGATATGGTCAGACTCATTTCTTCCTCTTCTAGGGTTGGTTCCTGGTGTATATCCTCTTCTTGTTAATTTTCTTCTTCCTATTTACAATCTATGTAAAATAATTTCTTCTTAGCACACTTATGACCTATAGTGTATTTGATATCACAACTGTTGAAAATCCCTTTTGCTCTTTTTTCTTCCAATTGTTGTGGTGTCAACCTTGTAGGTTGTTGAAATCTATGAGTAGCAACACTTCCCGCTTTATATAAGTGAGTGGCAGGCTTCCTTATCGCCATAATTTTACATTCAATTTTTGTTGCCAACCAGAATTCCTTCTCCAATGAATCAGGTTCCAAAATGCGAACTTCATGTTGGATGTTAACCTTTAAAGTACCTATGAAGAGATCAATCCTGTGTTCCTCTGGAATATCGGTTACCCTTATATTCAATTTTTGGAAGTCCTCAATGTGCTCCCCCACTAAACCCTTTTGTTTGAGATTTATCAATTGGCTAAAGAAGGTGTTGCTCTTTGTACCCTCATAATGGGCTATCATTTCCTCCGTAAAAATTGACCAAGTGACAATTTTTTTACGGGAGCAAAGCCATTGATACCATACAAATGTATTTTGTTCTAGATGTAAAGTTTCAATGCGTACCATTTGTGTGTTTTGCACATTATTGAGATAAAAATATTGCTCCATCTGTAGTATCCATGTTACGGGATCCTTGCCATCAAACTTCCTCATATCCATCTTTGGAATATGGTGGTTCTTCCTGCCAACATTAGAGTTTATGAAATCATGATTATCATTTATTTTGTTCTCATCATGAGTTTCCTCTACTATCTTTTCACCATTAGGAAACATTTGTTGTATCAACTTTGTCAAACCTTCCATGTCTGCTTTTAGATCATTCTTCATGTTTTCCATTTTTTCATCGATCTTAGCTTGCATGTCATCCATATTAGCTTCCATGCCAACTTCCATGCCATCCATCTTAGCTTCCAAACCATTCATCTTATCTTCCATGCCTTTCTTCAAACCATCCATTTCATTTTTTGTTGCTCTTTGTGATAGCGAAATTTGGTGCACTTGCTCATGGACTTTTGATATCTCATGTTGCATTTCTTTGTCTTCATGATTCATAGTAGAGCCTTTTGAAGGCTTAGTGGGTGTTGAATTATTTTTAGGAGGAATTTTAGAACCCAATACTGATAGCTATGCTCAATAGGCATTTGGAATCAACTAGAATTGGTTTTTCAAACAAGACTTATGCAATTTGAAAAACAAATACACACCTTTTTCTTGATTTTGAGGAGCTCGCTACTGAAATTGAATTATCTTTGTCATTTCATATCTTCAATAGCTGAAATTTGGCCCTGAAGTCACCCTATAAATCTTTTTTCAAATGCCATAGGTCTGACCTGATTTGGATTCTTCAAGGCAAAGTTATGTCCAATCTCTCACAATGACCCAATTATGGACTGGTTCAGTATAGCGAACTTGTACGACTTGCCACATGTCACTGTTTGCTCATTTGACTCTGAAATTTATAGACAAGAAACTACCATCTGTATACTTGCGGCCACTTTTTACATCATTCCAATCTGATGCTCCGAGAGAGAGTTCTGAAGTTTTTCCCACGATAACCTCTTTCAGATGAAATTCAGGAGGCTGAAAAAGACCTAACTTCCACAGATCATATCTTTGAAAATATTGTGAACCAAGCTCTGAAAGTTTGCGACGATGTTCCTCAGGATTTCAGCTTCTCTCTCTAAACATTTTAGCTTTTGAAACTTCATAGAAAAAAACTTATAGCGCAAATTCTGCGATTACCTATTTATGTTAAATTGAGGAGCCTTCAAAAAGACCTAACTTCCATGGATCATATCTCTGAAAATATTGCGAACCAAGCTCTGAAATTTTGTGACGATGTTCCTTAGGATTTCAGCTTCGCACTCTCAAAATTTCAGCTTCTAATCCTTCGTAGAAAATGTTTTTATAGCGAAAATGCCATGATGATCTGTTTGGGGCAGCAAAGCCCTAGAATCCAAAGCTCTGATACCAAATGTTGTGAAACCTGCTCTAGAAATAGAACAAAAGAGATATCAACGCCTTATAAATAAGCCACTTCGAGGGGGAAACTCCAATACATTAAATGAATTAAAAATTCTTGGATGATACAATTACAAAACCTCCTTTCCATATATAGGAGTCCAGAGGGCCACAATGTAATCCTAGCTGATCTAAAAATAATAATTTAAGGGCACAATAATAACAATAAGGGGGTTACACTAAAAACAATAAGGGACTATGCTAGTAATATAGGGACCTAACATATATATATATATATATTGAAAGGTGTCTAGGAACAATGTTATCTAGGAAAATTTGCGGAAAAATCATTATGGAATAGAAGGTTGGGACATTTAATCTTTTCTTAAATAAGAAAATCAAGCAGAATCAAATCTGTTAATGGTCTACCCAACATCACCCTACCAAAAAGTACCATATTTAAGTCATGTCAATTCAGTAATAAAACCAGAGTTCATTTCAATTCCAAAGAAGGATCGGCAAGTAAGCCTCTTGAACTTATACATACTCATTTGTGTGGGCCTGTAAAGAAAAAGTCACCTCATGGAGAACAATACTTTATGTTATTCATTGATGATTTTTCTACAATGTATTGGATCGATTTATTGAAACAAAAATATGAAGCATTTGATAAATTTAAGGTCTTCAAAGAATTAGTTGAAAATGAATTAGATATAAAAATAAAATATCTCAGATCTGACTGAGGAAGAGAATACATATCGGATGAATTCTTTGATTTCTATGAACAATATGGCATAAAAAGATAATTTCCTGTAGTCGTAACTCCTCAACAAAATGGCATGGTAGAAATAATGAATATAATATTTCAGCAAATGGCTCGTGCTATGCTTGATGAGTCTGAAACTCTTGAAAATTTCTAGGGTAAAGATGCTCATACCATTGTAAATATTCTCAACAAGGCCCATGTTTCTGTGAATAATGATAAAACTCCTTATGAACTATGGTATCATAAGCATACCACTATGAATAATTTTAGAGTTTCTGGAAGAAAATGTTTCATCAAAAATAATTATAAAAAACTCAGTAATTTTGAAGCTAGAGCAGATGAAGGAATACTTCTTGGTTACTCTTCTAGAAGTAAAGGATACAAATTCTACAAGAATTGACTTTGAAAAATTGTTCAATGTATTGATGTTGCAATTGATGAAGCATGCCCAGCTCCCAAAAAGGAAACAACAAAAAAAGACGATGATGATGATGATGAACGCTTTCCCACATCAAGTCACAATGATATAGAAGGAGAAACTAATGAAGCATCGGAAGAAGATACATCAGATAAATAAAAGACTCCATCTAGGTATGTTCAAAAGAATCATCTATAATCTCAAATTCTAGGAGAAAAGGAATCTGGGGTACATACAAGAAGAACACTTGTGGGATCTCCTAGTTATCTAGCATTATTATCCACAATTGAACCAAAAAATGTAAATCAAGCTAGCAAATATAAATCTTGGATTAAGGCCATGGATGAAGAACTTGATCAAATTGAAAATAATAATACTTGGGAATTGGTTCCAAGGCCTCATTATGAAAATGTTATTGGGACAAAATGGATATTCAAAAATAAGTTGAATGAAAATGGAGATGTAATTAGAAACCAAGATAGACTTGTTTGTAAAGGTTATGCTCAACAAGAAGGTATAGAATTTGAAGAAACATTTGCACCAGTAGCCAGAATTGAAGCCATAAGAATGTTTCTTGCATTTTCAAGTTTTCAACATTTCAAAGTTTATCAAATATATGTAAAAATTGCTTTCCTTAATGGAGACCTGGAAGAATAAGTATATATAGAACAACCAGAAGGATTCATTTTTGGGAATGATGACAAACTTGTATGAAAACTCAAAAAGGACCTATATGGGCTAAAAAATCTCCACAAGCATGGTATTATCATCTTGAAAAATATCTTCAACAACAAGGCTTCACAAAAGGATCTGCAGACAGTAACCTGTACAAAACAATTGACGATGACAATCTGTTAATTATTGTTGTTTATGTTGATGACATCATTTTTGGGAGTAATAAAGAATCCATGAGTCAAAAAATTTCTTCCGTTATGTAGCAAGAACTTGAAATGGCTTTACTTGGGGAACTAACATATTTTCTTGGTTTACAAGTGCAATAAGAAAACGATGGCATCTTTCCCTCACATACAAAATATCTCAAGCATATTCTAAAGAAGTATGGGATAGAAGACTGCAAACCTATGTGTACTCCAATGATGAAATGATGTAACCTAAGCTCTCATGATGATTCTCCCACGGTAAACCAACCAGAGTATATATCTATTGTTGGGATTCTGCTTTATCTAACAGGTACTATACGAGATATCATGCATGCAATTGGGATTGTTGGATGTTTCCAAGCCAATCCATAGGAATCACATCTTCAGGAAGTAAAGAGAATATTCAAATATCTCCAAGAAACTCAATATTTTGGTCTATGGTGTCCTAAAAATGTCAATCTTACTCTTAATGCTTACACAAATGCGGACTAGGCTTAAAATGTTTATGATCGGAAAAGCACTAGTGGAGGTCCATTTTATATGGGCCCCAATTAGTATCTTGGTTCAACAAGAAACAAAGTTCCATTTATTTTTCTATAGGAGAAGTAGAATATGTGGATGTTGCATCATGTTGCACACTAGTTCTGTGGATGATATAGACATTACAAGATATTCAAATTAAATGTTCTCCACCCATCTCCATCCTATGTGATAATAAAATTTCTATTAGTATTTCAAAAAATCTTGTTATGAACTCCAAAACCAAGCATATTCCTATTAACTAGTGACTTTATATGAAAAAAGTTGATGCAGGAGCATCCTGCTTGATTTTCATTAAATTATTGTGTAATTAGGGGGTGATGTATTTTTAATTATTTTATAAATTATTATGCTCATTTTAAATAAATTAAGAGAAAAATATCTGAGTGTGAGGATTATTGTAAATATTCTCTTAAATAATTGAGAATATGGGTGGAGTTGAGTTGGGTAGATATTTTATGGATTAGGAATTCCTTAAATGGAACTTAGTTGAGTTAAAGAAGGGATGAAGATATTTTAGGATTTGGTTGAGATTTATGTGGAGGAAATTATGGATTGGAATTAATTCATAATTATGTATAAATATGAAGCTTGTTTGAGGATGGAGGGAGAGTGAGTAATACAGAGAGAGATAGAGATAAATGGTGTGAGAGTTTTTGAAAAGGCCGAGAGCCGAGAGGCCCACAAATGTAATATTCTAGAAATTGGTTTGAATCTAAATTTTGTGTGTTATTATATACCAGTATTTTTGTTTGTGTGGGCTCTCTCTTCTTTGTATATGTTTTGAGCTGAATTGAATGTTTTTTTTAATGACAAATTTGATGAGGTTTCCTTGTTAAGGAAACACACACTCTATTACGCGCAAGGATCTATTTATTTGCAGAATCCCTACATCATTTGGTATTAGAGCATAAGGTTGGAGAAGAATGTGTTTGATTTGATTAGTTTCCAAATGTATATTCTCTTTAAGAGTCAACCTTGTGAAGATCTGTTGTGAGTGTGAACTACACATGGATCGTATTTACTATTTAAAAAGGTAAAAATATTCAAACTGTGATTTGTGAAAGAACTGTAGTAGCATAGAATTCTTCTTTTTGGCTATGACTCAGAATACACGGGTTTGAGTCCGTTAGAACTCGTCGTCATTATTCAAGAGAAAAACACGTGCAAGGGAATGTCTCCTCGCTTTCATAAGTGTTATGCTTTTTTTTCATTACGTTCATATTTCCATTGGTTGTCTCTATTTCACGTAGATGGTGTAGATGAGATCAATGTGATAATGATCTAAAACACCACAAATTCAATGTAAATTACGCCTAGAGTAATGGTGTGAGGAGGAATTGCGTTGAATGGAACATTAGAGGAGAAAATAATCTAAGGATAGGAATTTATAATTCGATGTACACAGAGATATGGAAAGGATCGCCAGAGTGATGACACCGATTGATCATATCGGAACTCTGTATAGCATTCTTTGTTGTGTATTGTGCCAATCTCTCTAGCTTTGTAATATGATCGAACGAAAAGACTGCTTGCAACATATCAGAATCCAATAGATTCGCCATATTCCTTCCAAAAGGTAAATACTCCTTTACTGTCAAGTTTAAAGGAGTTGGCCACAAATATTGTCCGAATGTAAGCCATATCAACACCCACAACAAGAAAATCATGCATTTTTTTCTTTATCACACATCACATAACATCAATTCCAAGAGGACTCTTTTTGTTGGTCAGCACTGTGATATGTGTTCAACACACATGTCAGAATGGAGATTTAATCTTAGAATATGAATACAAGACAATAAAGAGCCAGTTGAAAATGTATGATTGGGTACCATCCATTTTGTGGAAGGATCTATGCCTGAATCCAACCAAAAATCGATCCTATATAGACATGCATTGATAGTGTTGGAAGATCAAGGATCTAGAGAGCAAATCATTAAAGAAGATAATTTTGGTCGACTTGTATCTTTTAAGATGTTGAAGTAGTTTTTGTAGATATGTGTTGAAATATTGTTTGCAGAAAGCATGGAAGACCCCTATTGAAGACTCACAAGTTGTGAAGCGTTGTTGCGTTCATGACATTGGGTAAGTGTTGTGTGAATATCCGTAGAAGCGTGTAAGAGAGGCTTTATGGAGCAGTAAAAACTGAGTTGCAATGTGAAATTCCAAAATTTGAAATTCACATAAACAGAAATGTTGTAAGCACATTCAGAGATATTGCTTGTAACTAGTCAATGGGCTCAGAGTAGGTTCACTCAGACAAATTAGAAGGGCATAGAAAATTGGAAAGGTATGTTAAGTAAAATTTTGGGACTGAGCATATTATATGTTGACATTTTTGGTTTTCTTAACCAAAATCGAAATTATAGATAAGTATTTTTCCGGGAATGATTTATATATATGTCAACATGATCAGAATTAAAGTGAAAATGTTTTAAATGCATACATATAAGGTTTTGTCACCACAATAGTTTTAAATGGAATTAAGTTTCACTTAAATGAATGGAAAAGGATAATGCACTATCCTGGGTGATATAAACATAAGCATGCATTTTTATAATATATGCGGTGGTTTATTATGCATAGTGTGGGTTCTTCATAGTCTTAGTTGTATAATTTTGGATCAGGGTTTGTAGTTGGAAATGGGAGAATTATTTTGATTTTTGTTTTAATATTGAAAGAAAAAACAAGCCACAATTGCTCGATGTTGTATAACCCTTGTTTTTACCATCATGTGGTGGCACTAAAGGAGGTGTTGTTTAGGATGGGCACAATGTATGAGTTGTACATTATTCATCAAAGAGGTTGAAAAAATTAGTGGCTTGTTCTCTGCACAAAGGTGAAGAGATGTGAATTGATGTACAATTTATAATGTGTAGTTGTATGGTGTATGGAAGTGTAGGAAAACTGTTTGTGCTAAGATGATGAGCAACATGCGAATATTCATAGTGATAAAGATGACACAAAAGAGTGAAATACGAAGAGTTGAAATTGCAAAGAGAAGGTTTATTAATAACCTTGAAGGGGGCATAAGGTATGATCATTCATTTCAAAGAGGTATTTTTGAATGTTGAAAATTAAATGGTTTATTTATTTTCACCATAAAATAAATCTTGGGAAAATGGCTTTCATTTCGATTTAAAGGCTTCAATATCATGTGAAGTGATAAAGGGAGATGATGTAATTGGTGACTTGTGATATTTTCTTAAGAATGAAGTATGAGAGAGAGTGAATATTTTACATCATGAAAATGTATTAAGGGTGGATGTTTATTGGTATATTTTATAACTTGAATTAGAGACAAAATATCCACTATTGTAATTATTGCGTCAAGCCTTGAAGTCAAATCAGATGCTAAGGTCAAATGAAAATTTGGATAGCTTGAGTCAAGTTAAACCATTGAGTTATTGTACAAGAGGGTGTATTTTTCATCTAAGATGAAGAATTGATGTAAATTCTGGAGTCAAAGAGGCGTAAGCCAAGTCAAAGGTTTGAATGTAATTGGGTGCATGATCGGCGGAGCTCGAGACCCAAAGAATTTATTCATTGTAATGCAAGAATTACTGGAGTTGTTGTTTTGCAACAAATAAGAACAAGAGAGTTTCCAGAGATGATTCCAAGACAAAGAACCACAAGAGGTCAAGCGCAGGAAGAGAGCTTGTATTGTTGGATGGAAAGTATGAAGGCTTGCTGAAAAGGGGATTGAATAAAATCCACAAGTGAATAAATGAAGTTCACAAAGGAGGAGAAGATGACTGGTGTCAGTCATTTCAAAGGTTCTGAGAAAGACCGCAACAGAAGAAATAAGAAGGAAAATGCCAAGGAAAATGGCATAAGTAGTTAACTGATGAAGAGTATGAGCAGGAGAAAGCTGAGATAATAGTTCACCTTGAGTTATTGATGGAATTGTTGCAGATAAATATGAAAGACCAGAGACATGGTTGGACCATGAGGAAGAAAGTGAAGTGGCAGAGGCTACACACAGAGAGGGAACAAAAGGTAAACATACAGTTAACAGAAGAGTTGAGGAAGCTCGAGCAATTGATGAGTGTGAAATTGAGATGTGAAGAACTCAGAGAGACTGAGTTGAAAATGGAAGTTTCCATTTATGGCCCAGAACAGGGTGAAATTCTGGGTGGAGTTCTCAATGAGAAAGATCTCATGAAATATTGAAATAGTTCAGAAGAATTGGAAGATATGTTGACAAGAGAAGTAGATGAGGCTATGAAGCCTTGTATTTTTAAATCCCACAGTTTATGTATGTTTGCAAGATGTGCGGAAGACAGTGGAAAATATGGTGAAATTGTCACAGAGATGAATGAAACTCTTAAGGTGAAGTATGAAGGACAATATTTTTCAGAGGAGGAAGGTACTAATTTGTTGTAGCAGGAAGAAATTCTAAATGAATTCTTGTTTGGTGTAAGACAACCAGTTGAAGATGTTATTGAGTGTTACACATTATTTTGTTACCATGACATTTTGATGTCTATATGTTTTCATCAATACCTATATAATGCTCCCTTATAAGTCCACAACCCTAAAGTTCCTAAACCAAGTCTTGAATTTGGAGAAAAGCTTGTAAAAATCATAAAAATTCTTGTACCGCACTTTTCCTTAGTCTTACCTGTGGCACCACACACTTTTTCTCCAGAAATTGTAGAGTCGGCCACACGTTTTCTTCATTAAAACTGTGGACCCCTGTAAAAGGTAAAATGTAGGCGAAAGTAAATTCTAGAAGCCTAGCTAGTCGAATATTCTCCCAGCTAGAAGCTTCTAGAATGCATTATCGAGTCGAAGCTTCACTCCCTCCATTATCATGAACATTCATCCCTTCATTAAAGGAGCCTATTCCTTGGATTTTAGAACTTAATCCCTTGATAAGGGGACTCTATCCCTTCCATTTTGGAGATGTAACCACTTTCCTTCTCCTATAAATTGAAGCTTTGGTTCAGTCTCAAGGGTACATGATCACATATGTAAAACTTCTCTATGTATTTTGTATACACTTAGTACTTGCTTTGTACTTGGTAACTACCATAGAGAAGGGAATTTCTAAAGAAACATACTCTTTTCTAACTGCAGGAACGATTACATACGCGTAGTTAGGCTGGTTCGAAGAGTGGAAGGGCTTGTCAGACCTAAAGGAAACACTTGTTCCAAACCCCCAAAAGGACCTGTATGACATCAAGGCAAAGGCAGTTGTAAGATTCCTTATTTTATTTAAAGATAATACAACTGGATCCTATTTTCTCAATAAGTTGTTAATATGTTTACTTGAATGACTTATTTCTTAAATTCCTTGGTCATTAAGATAGATTTGTGATTTTTGAATTAGTATATGTTGCAGGTGTTGCTGATCTTCTTCTATATCTTTATTTGCAGATCTTAAGAGGTGACTTCTTGGAGCGACGAGAAAGAAGAAATCAACTAGCATTGGACCACAGGTAGGTCATGTCTTCATCATAGAAAATTATTAATCATATGTAATCTAGAGAAAACAGTTTACAAGTTGTCCTATTTGTTTCTAGCTATCCTTGTGATACTAGGGAGATCTTTCTTGTTCGCGAGAACGATTTATCTGCCTAACAAAATGGCGACTCCACTAGGGAAATTTGTTTTGAACTTAGTTTTCCTTGAGTTTGACTTTTGAAACCATTTTTTCTAATTTTGATTAGTCTGTACTGGTTTGGGAAAATTCGCTTGAGAATCCCTCAAAAGTTGATTTAGAATTTTTTTATTTTTCTTTAAGTTTTATGGTCTCCGCATTGTTTATTTCAAAACAGTGTGGTCACCTCCGCAGTTTCTTTATGTGAACAGTGCGGTACCACACTTTTGTACTCTGCAACCTGCAGACCCTGAGAAATTTTGAAAAACTTAAAATTTTCTTTTCTGTTTTTATCTTTCAAGATTCTTTGTAATTACCGAGACTTGTATTCATTGTCAAAAGCCTCTTATAAAATTTTCTTATAGCATTTCTAAGTTTTGAGAGATTTTCTAAAGATTTGCATTTTACAATTGATTTTTGTTTTTTCTTTGTGTTGCTCCAAGATCAGAAAGTTTGAGAAACCTTATATCACTGGTATTTCATTGTTTTCTTGCAAAGACTTTGACTTTATAACATAATTTTCTTCTATAAAAAATAGATTTATTTTTTATTTTGCAAATCCTAAGACACTTTTAGTTCCAAAAGCCTTGAATCTCATTTCAAAACCACCATTGGATGATTTTGATTCCTTGCCAGGATAAGCAAATAATTTCTTGGTTAGATTACAAACTGAGCAAAACATCCTTCAAGTTTTTAGATTTTTTAGTCTTAAAATTAAGATCTTTAGAGTTTTAAAAAAAGTTCAAAATTAGTGTTTTTAGTTTTGAATTTTGTTTTAAGTAATCATAATTTTCTTTTGGAAACTGTTTTATTTGTAGTTTCAGACTTGAATGATAAAAGGGATTTCTTTTTTAGCAATTAATCATTGAGTTCTCATAGAAAAATATTTATTTTCATATATTATTGTTTAAAAAAAAAAAAAGGATTGAAGTTTTAAAGCAATTTCATTTCTCAACTCTTTATTTTAGATAGATTTCATTGAAAAGACACGATTTTTTCTCATATATATGCATTTTAGTGTTTTTTGGAGTCGGGTCATTATACACCATTGAAGTTTCACTTTCATACCCATTGTCCTAAGAAACAACCAATTAAAATTAACGCTTAATTAAAATCAACCTAGCAATTTTTATTTTTCTAGGGCTCTTTCCACCAATTTAGCTTAGGCTACTGTCTTGGATTAGGTTTTAGTTAACTCTCCAAGATAGTAAAAACAAACAAGTAATCAATCTTGCGGTAGGGAAATTCCAATAGTAGCATGTATGCTCTGGGAAGCTCCTCTTAAAGGAGTCAAGCACGAGATCATATCTGAACCAGTGGGGTAATCAATCCTTCCTCATTGGGCATGATAATAGATAAACACGTATTAACAACGGTAAACCTTAGATTGACCATTGTCGAGGAGCCTGGGGTCACTTGTCGATAAACCTTGGATTATGTCAAGGAGCCTTCAAGGGGACTGAGCTTTGTTACTTTGCCCTTGCGTGTGTATCGGATCGTGGACTGTTCCCCCAGGTATATTTGTTCCTATTGGTGACCTTAGTGGCCATAAACTCTAGGATTCTTTCCCAAGGTGACAGTGGAGGGAAGATCCCACTGTACCTAGAATAGACATTGGCTAGACTCACTTGGACTCTCTGGAGGGTTATCTTCACTTGAGATGGGTTAAGTGGAGAAATTTGCAATGGTATATTTCATTAAGCAGGTTGTTGAGGTAACTTTCCCAACCGTCATTTCTGCATTAGAATACTACGATTTTGGATTTCATCACCAACTAGTGTTTTTAGCACGGGAATCTACTGTTTGTGTGTTGTTTGATCTCTTAGATTCTATAGGTGTGTGATAATTTGTTTGTTTCTTACCAACTTTAGGCATTTTATTGGAATTTTCTTGGGTTGTGTGTGTTAAAAGTTTTAATGTTGGCTGAATTACCAAGACGATCATGTAGAACTCAGGGGAAACCCCCTGAGTACACACCTAACCAGCTAGAAGGACTTAAATCTCTGATACCAAATGTTATCGGTAGATCTGAATTAACATAACAAGGAGAATAATCTATTATCCCTCATCCTGATTTTGAAGTAGATCAATTCCAAATAGAAAAAAATCCTCCACATCCAGTTTCGATTTCTAAATTAACTGAATTTGCTTCTACAACGAGTGAATTATCACCTAAAGAACCTAAAATTTCTGAATCGGAAACTGAACCCGCTACATTATAACCTACTTTAGAATTCACTAATTATCTTGATTCACCTAGAGTAAAGAGTCGAATTACAGGAGGTCTTCCTCTTGGTCTTATTAGTATTGAGGAAATCACTGATATAGAAGAATAAGTCCTTCTCCCTTCAACTCAGGAAAATTTAGAACTAAGACAACGTGAATCAATTTTTTATAGTCCTTTTAGAAAAGACGCTTGGTATTCTTCTTTGACAGATTTTCTGCAAAACGTAGGGTTTCAGTATTCACCACCCCGAATACGTTTTTACACTACACCAATAGGCCATAGACCTCAGTTAGACATGTCAGGGGAGTCATATATGTTTTCTGAATCGCCAGAAACATTCCTCTATGGTGGTCCATCTATTCCTACATGCTATCAGTCACTCTCTAGTACATTCTGAGGAGCATCTCATTTTCCTAGTAAACCAATGTCATCATCTGATTTGAATGAATCAAATACTAGAACTTCGAACAATGAGAAAATTTATATGATGTCTAAAAATATTTCAAACCCCACATCTCAAGGTATTAACATACAGTCTGGGGGGGCAACCTCAAAATAGCCAGATACAGCCTGGGGGGCAACCCCAAGGATAGTACATACCTGAGGGTCGATATCAACCTCAAGGTCAATCTCAACCCCAAGGATAGTACATACCTGAAGGTCAATATCAACCCCAAGGACAGTACATTCCTCAAGGTCAACCACAATGACAGTACATACCTCAAGGTCAATCTCAACCCCAAGGACAGTACATACCTCAAGGTCAATATCAACCTCAGGGATAGTATATACCTCAAGGTCAATATCAACCCCAGAGTTAGTACATACCTAAAGGTCAATATCAACCTCAAGGGAAATATTCTTCTCAAGGATTGCAACCTCCTTTAGGTCAGCAGTTCTATACAGAGCAACAAATGTTACAAAGAGGTGGAAATTATCCAGTCAATTATTAGCCATCTGTCCAACCCATTTATGGGTCG
This sequence comes from Pinus albicaulis, assembly GCA_034641835.2. Taxonomy (NCBI): domain Eukaryota; kingdom Viridiplantae; phylum Streptophyta; class Pinopsida; order Pinales; family Pinaceae; genus Pinus; species Pinus albicaulis. The sequence goes on from CM076575.1 coordinate 1,810,229,280, forward strand.
TCTTATGTACAACCTTCAATGGGACCCTTATATCCCAGAATGGTGTGGGATCCATCCCAAGTCCAATAGAATTTACAACCAAATATGCAAGTACCTTATTATCAAGCAGGACAACTTATTAGTTATGTTCAACCCCAACAACTAGTCCAGCCTTCAACTTCAATACCTGCATCTGGTCATATTCAGAAACCTAGTCCGATTTCACCTCGTACTCCACCACAAAAAGCTGTTCAGACTTTTGTTCAACCCACCACACCCATTCCTGCAGTGTCTACAGTTCCTGATACATCTGCCCCTCAAACTTCCATACCGACTCCTCAGGTTTCTACTCCACAGTCTGGACCAACAATTCAAACTACTGTTTAGATATCCATAGGAAAATTTTGTATAAGTACAGTAAAAACAATTCAACCTCAATTTACTTATCAAATTTATTAGGGGCCGCACCAATATGGACCTGTTTCACAATCTCCAGTCTACCTGCCACAACTATACCCTGGATATACATATCAAACACCTCTTCAACCACAGTATGGTCCAGTTATTCTTGGTTATCTAGGAGGTAATATGATTCGAAATGCACATCCTATTCCAGGTTATCCTGGATATCCTCCTCCTGGAACTGATTTAATTTCACAAGGTTATCCACAAGACCCTACTCGTCAATTTCCATTCGTAGCAACTTTAGATTGACCGGATTTATCTCGCCTTATGAATGATCCTATATATTATCATCCATACTGGCCGCTAAGGCCTCATAAGTTGCCTAGTGATATTCCAAAATTTGAAGGAAAAACAGGAGAGGATCCTTCCAATCATGTTATGACTTACCACCTTTGGTGCGCATCTAATTCATTAATTGACGATTCTATTTGACTTAGACTTTTTCATAGAACGTTATTAAGATTAGCTGCTAAGTGGTATATTGAATTACCATGAGGCTCATTTAACAACTTCAACGCCCTAGAAAATGGCTTCTTAAGTCATTTTCAGTTGCCTGTCAGATATGACAATGGCATGAAATTATTAACTTCGCTCAAACAATCCACGTCTACCTATATATCAGATCATATTCATGAATGGAGACGTAGAATACATTTAGTAAATTTTTTTATCCTGGATCAAATATTGGCAGAATGGTTCATTAAATCATTATTACCAATGATCACTGGAGATGTAGCTAAAGCAAGAGTTGTTACGGAGGAACAAGTTATTTCTCAAGCTCATTATCTAGACTTGGTTTATACCCAGTCCGAAACTTTGTATGAGAAAATCCCCGATTTACCACGACCTATTCAGTTAACTACAACTCCTTCAGGCTCTCATGTCACTGATGGTGTAATGGGTTTGGTTACTACAACTAAAAATAAGAAGAAATCTTCAAATATTACTTATCCCATAATAACTTTACCTGATTCACCCAAAGGAGAATATTCCTTGGAAACTACTGCCGATATTCACATTGTAGATTCATCTACTATGTCAAAATTTGGAAAAAATAAAAAAGGGAAGAAAAATAATAAACAGACCTCACCTCCTAAAGAAAAAATCGATAAACCTCAATCAACTGATGACAAACGTAAACCTCATTATCCTTGTCTTATTTGTGATGAGGATCATTTCACTAAGGAACGTGCGCATAGGGAAGAAGTTTCTAAGTTCGTCAAATTTTCACCCACTCCTGTTGTCTTGAAGGATCCCTTTCCTATTCAAGGTATTAAAACGATTGGAACTTCTTATAACCCTTTAGCATATATCTTGATGGTTGCAACTCGATCACAAGATTATGGTAGTAAAAATCCTGTCACTAGTAAAGAAGTAGACAATTCTAATTCTTCACCGGCTGCATCTACTTCGGTTTTTGATCCACTTCATATTGAGAAAAAAAATCCTGACTTAGTAATCAAACCGCCTCCCAAATGTGTACTTCGTAAATCAGCTTTCAATCCACATGCGAGAGCTGATAAAAATTACAACATCGTTGAAGATTTGCCAATTTCCCCTTCGAAAATGTCAGCTTTGGAAGTGTTGCAATCCTTTCCAGTACAAAGGAAATTACTATTGTTAGTTTTAGGAGCCGTAGATCTGCAATATTTAAACCTTATGATCTTTGATCTAGAAAATTTTACACCCTTCCTACCCATCAAATGGCTTTCCAAATTCCGGTGTTAGTAAAAAACATGCGTTGCTTTCGTACTGTGATTGATGAAGGGGCCTCTACGTATATCATGTCGTTGAGTTGTTGGAAATCACTTGATTCTCCGATGCTTAACTAATCTCCGACCATTCTCAAAGCTTTTCATGGAAGAGGATTCCATCCCTATGATATTTTATAGGATCTACCTATAGAGGTCGAAGGAAAAACTGTTAATCTAGATGTGGAAGTACTTGATGCCCCTCTAGATTACAACCTTCTCCTGGGTTGTAATTGGTCTTATGCTATGACTGCTATCATATCTTCTGTCTTTTGAGTCACCATGTTTCCTCATCAGGGAAAGCTTGTGAAGTTCGATCAACTCTCATATTATTCGTCTGATCCAGCTTCTACAAATATTATTCAGCATGTCAGAAAAACAGCTATCCCTTATAAGGATGTACGAGTAGGATTAATTAAAGATTCTGCTTTGTTGGGAAATTTTTCTTTGCCTCCACCTAACGTACCGTGTACTATATCCAATATCACTATGATTACATCAAGCACTGTTTCATTTGATGATACTTGGATAGTGCCTTTAGAGTCATAACTGGATTCGTTTGAAGGCACAATGCCTTTGAGTCCATTTGAATTGGCATATCAAGAAGTACAGTCTTTTTCCAATTTAAATTCAACTGAATCTGACCCTATGGATGTGGTCAATGAAAAATCATTTTTATCTTCAAGTTCAGCTCTAACATCAATTTCAGATACTTTTCCAGAAGTCTTTTATACTGACGAAAACATTTGTGAATTTTTGTCCATAGATGATGTTATCTCAAAATCAGACCCTGATAGGCTGTTGATCAAGAAGACTCTGAGTAACTATTTCAAACTAGACTTTTAGTTCAGGCTTAGCCTCCTCAACTTGAGAGGGCTCTCTCAATAGGTTTATGATTTTCAAATAAGGATTAGATGGCTAACTCTATGAGTAAAATCGATAAAAATGGATAATTGGTTGCACTACTAATCATAAAAAATCTATTGGGCTTATGGAGTCAAGTGTGTTTTCACAAAATATGAATATCAGCTTCATTTGGAAGTCAGGGAATCTCAGGGTTTATATGCATCAAAGAACAGTAGGACAGAAAATAAACATAGTTCATGAACATATGAAGGAAGTTAGAGAACCTTCACTAAATTCTAAGTAACATACATTCATGCCACTGCAAGTAATTGAAAGAGGAAAAATATGAGAATATCACACAACCATAACCCTTTATGAATCTTGAGTGATGAAACCAATATCTCTGTATTAACATGAAAACACAGTTTCCGCTACAACAACAATATTCTTGCTTATGAAAATTTCCAACCCTATGCAATTCGACTTCTTGTATTTTATAAATTCATCATTACATTCTTGGATTCTCTCCAATCACTTGAGAGAAATTCGAATTTTCTAGCTTGACACCTATCAACTGCTAAAACAAACTTTAATTACATCTGACAGTTCAAACTGTCTTTTCTAGAGTCCTAATACAACTAGGATTAAAGCTCTTTATTATAACTTAAAAACCTTATCCAAATATTAAATCTTATATCTAATAGTGGCTCCTCCTAAACTTCAACCTTGATGATGTCCATCTCCTTGCTGTTTGAATGTATTGATTTGCCTCTTATATACCCTGAAAGATAGGAACATGCTCGCTGCAAAATAGCTATCATGCCTCATTTATGTTTCTTCAAACCATCTGCTAACCAACTTGTGCTAAAAAACATGTGGAAATGTCTTATTGAACTCATGTGACTTCTACCTTCCAGCTGTGCCCAAAAAAAACCTTTGAAGAAATGCCCAAAACTATTAACATTGCTCTGCTACGAAACTGTCTGTTGTTTTCGTAGCGAAGAACTTCACCTTTGAAAACCTAACTTAGAATCTCCATTTTCCTTTATTTTGCTATTGGATCTTCACTTATGGTCATTATACATTCTTCAGCAGCATCAAGGTTTAATAAACATGCCCTTTCACCCTTTGAAAACTTTCAAAATCGTTCAAATTGCATCCTACAACAATTTCATAGTGCGCTATGAAACTGTTGTGCATGACACCTACAGCAGTTTCGTAGCGCGCTACGAAACTGTTGTGTCTTTATTTTCATAGATTTTTCCAAAATTTTATGCTTCAAAACTTTACTACCATCCTTTCATTTATATATATAAGCCCTCAATATCAATAAAAATCAATTCTGAGTTGCTTTCAAAAATGAAAAGTTGCCACATAACTCCAAAAATGTGATAGGAGATGTCACTTACTGTTTACACTCATTTTGGATGTGGTTGATCTTCAGGATTTTCTAGATGTTTTTCAAGGTCTTCAACCTGCCTTTTAAGCCTTCTATTATTAGCCCTTAGTTTGGTATTAACCATACCTATAAACTTTTCTTCCTTGATTGCAAGGACATTCCATATGAAGAATTGATCCTGACTGTTGATTGACTCACTGTTTGAAACCTTCTCTAGCTCCCACAGACCTTTCAACCTCTCAAATTTTGACCTTTCTAAAGCATGCATTCTCACTTTCCTCTTCAATTTATCAATTTCAATGTTTGCAAGTCTGAGTTTGTCTTTTACCTCCTCATAGCTACTCTTTTCTCTCTGAGTATTAAATACTCAATTTATGTCTTCTTCAAGTATTTGAGATGATGTATTAATGGGTTCTTCAAAAACACTTTCATCCTCACCTCCTATTTTGTCTATCTCCATGTCTGGCTGCTGCATTTTCTTAGACTGCCTAGTCAATGGTTTTCTAGGCTTAAAAACAAACTCTGACACCTCATCCTCAAAGTCTAATTTTTTGGATGTTTTCAATTTCTTTGATTTTCCACCTGTATCCAACTTTATGAACTCTACTTGAACCAGGGGAGACTCTTCAATGTCAATAGCTTTTAATATATCATTCAAGTCACCTCTTAATTGCAAATTTTCATTTGTGACCACAGCCTTACCCTTCTCCTTTGACCTTTGACTCCCAGTCAACCTCTTCTGAGCTGTTTTACTAGTTGATTGTTCCTGAATTGTCTTTTTGACCTGAGTTCTCTTCTTTTGTGCAGATTAAGGAGTCCTTTGGATATTCAGTGATATCTTTATCATAGGTTCCTTAACCTGTTTCTTGGGCTTAAGCTTGAAAAACCTCCTTGATTTTGATTCTGGAGGTTCAGTAATCTTTGATGAAGATTTTTCTTTGACTTGAGTGCTAGCACTTGTTCCTTCAACCCCTATTCCACTCAAAAACAGAAATGTAGACCATTCTATTTTCACTTTATGAAGCTTATGCAAAACTATTAACTTGACTAGACCATGATGAAATAAAGAGGTTTCACATGCCTGAGTTTTCATCTGTACTTTTTCTGCCATCTTGGCCAGACTTCAAAATAGAAAGAAAGGTAAGTCTAGAGATATTATTCCTATGAAATGCAATAAGAGTTTAAAGTGATAATTGTACACCTTGTGATATCTCCCTTTGTCGGTGAAGTACCTTTGGATATTGTAGAGAAGGTTGGAAAATGCATCCTTGACATCACTTCTTGGCACAGCTTTATTCAAATCAGTATCCATAAAATCTAGTTTCAAAAATATTTTGCAGGGTTGCATTTCAAACCTAAAATTCTTGAACCATCTCTCCTCCCTATTGGGGTTCCCATGTTTTGGCAGATTTGGCAATACCAAAAGATGAGACAACATCAAACCACTTTTGGGCCCTAGGATCTAGCCCTCCTGGACCCGGAGAGGGATCTCTCCAAAAAGAGCAAAGAATGATATGTCTTTGAAGCTCAAATGAGATATTAGGCTAGTTATGAAGCACGAGGGATTTTAAATGATTTGGTTGGTTGGTTGCTGGGTTGGTTAGGAGATCACGGACTGGGAAAGAAATGGGAGGAAAGGAACAAGGCAGCAGGACATTTCAGCTAAGAGGATAGGCCTAGACAGTGCCATCCATTGGGCTATGGAGTCATGAAAGGAAATTACTTGCATCCACTAGCCAAGGCTTCCAAAGGGCAAGTTATCTAATACTAAAGGATCTTTTAGATTAGATCGTGGGATGGGACATTGAGGAGGCAAGTGAAAGAAGGAAAGCAACCTAATTTCTGTCTATAGATCAGGTCAGAGGTCATTTAACTCCAGACCTGCTTGGACATACTCTAGGGCAGCTCTCAAAGGGACAAAGGGGCTGCTTATAGATCAGACCAGAGGTCATTTAACTCCAGGTCTGCTTTAGCAACTCCAAGGGGAAAACAGAGGTAAGTTTAACAGAAGGGATCTTAGAGAGGCCAGCTGGTCGCGCAAGGATCCTAGTGGATAGGGCTAACACTCATCCCCAGTGTTCCCAAACCTTCCAGCTTAAACCCAACAAGAACATATAAGAACTGATTCAACCAATTCATACATCAGAGAGTAGGAAATAACATCCACTACACTGGTTAAATTGACTGAAATCAATTCTCAGATAACACATTTAGCAGAAAACATTGAAGGCAAGGAGAGCAGACAACATAGGGCACCTAACAAGGGTGAATCCTATACCATTATTCTGATGCAAGCCCAGAAGAACAATGAAACAATATGGAAATGCATTAAACGAAGTAAGAAGAACATCACCAATAGTAATAGACCAGGATCCTGTGAAATGTGCTTTGATTAATTGATGCAAAACCAGTCATGTACAATAAGCTCAATGGCCAATACAGTCCAGACTTTCTCCTCCCAGCCTATTACATACAACTACTCTACTACTCCCTCCCAGGACTGTTCTAACAGTGGGAATGAATCCCTCTAACAGCAAATGCCCAGCAAGGCAACAAAAACCATTACAATTCGTTCTCAGGGATTTTATAGGAGAAGGGGAAGAAACAGAAGTAGGTGAACAATTTAATGAATCTCATTAAGACAGAATGGTGGATGAAGCCGAGCCCAATCCACTTAATGGCTTTCTGCAGCGCTTAATGTACTCTAAGACTGGTTCGGAGATCTCTGTCAGGTCGAAATCGACCTCTGATATTTCTTTGGAGTCCTTTCTGGTGCTTGGAGCTCTGCGCTGCCTTCTGAAATGAATGAACTGGGTGGAAGGTCTGCAGGTCGCTCCATACTTCCTAACTGCTGCCTGACTGTCCTAAATGGGTTTCAAACAGTGCAATTAATCTTTTCAGGGCTCGAGGAGGCATGGAGATCGTTGTAGGAGGGTGTACTTCTGGAGTAAACGCGCTCTGCTGTTAGGTGGCGCAATTATGACTTGCTGGTGCGCTCTTAGTCTTTAGACAGTGCCTTAATCCTTTGAATGCAGGGTTAATGTTTATTATATCAACAACAGTCATTAACCCCCCTTTAAATCCTGTTTCTGCTGCTTCGTTGGCTGGCTGAGATGGCCTCTCTGTGCTAATCCGCGAAGTGGAAAGAAAGTGTAAAACCGGGCGGTGGTGGAAAAATGCTTTGGGGGGCTGGAGGAGAGGCGGCGGAGCAGTGGAGAAACGGTGGAAACAATGAAAGTGGTGGAGAAATGATCACATAGTGTAAAAACCCAACAATTAACATTGGGCGAAAAACAAAGGAAATCGCCAACAAACAAGGGAGTGAAGCCTTGGATGTGGGACCCGGCAGAGGCGGAGGGCGATCGAGCCTGAGCCGTCAGATCTGGGAGGAAACAGACGGTGGAGATGTAATCAGATCAATCGAAATCGGAGGGGCACAAAGGGGAGACACTCACAAACTTCTGATTGCGATTCGGGCGGGGAGAGCGATAGACGTTGGATCAGAAAGGGGATGGACGGCCAGGATTGAATTGGGCGACAGTGAGGAAGGCTTGCGATTGTGATCGGAGGTCGGGGCGCGATTGATTGGAGGGCACACTTGAATCATTGCGATTGCGATCGGGCGGGGGGCTGCGATTAGCGCTCCACCGTCAGATCTCCGCGGAAGATCAACGGTGCGGAACGCATCGCCAGACTTATCGTTATAAATACATCGCATCAGAGTTTCGACTATTACAAAGGATTTGTGCACCCGCCCGACTTCCGATTGCGATTAGCGCTTGGGGCTTAAGCGCTTGGTCCCAGTGCACGGGCATGTGTGGGAAGTGGTTAAGGGGCTGGCAGAAAGGGGCTAGGCCTTATAATAAGGTCGGAGGATGGGTTTTGGCCCGTTTTAATGGATTTTGAAGGTTGGGAAGGGTAACGATAGAGAGATAAAGGGGAAAGAAGGTCAACAAAGGCTAAGGGGGGAATTTAAAGGATACTTTAGGGGGAAATGAAGGGTAAGAAGGGAAATAGAAGGGGAAACAAAATAGAAGCTAAGTGGGGGAAATGAGAGGGAAAAAGGGGCCTTTGGGCATTTCTTCATAGCAGAGAGGCTTTATAAGGGAAATCAGCAGAGGGGAATTTATCAAAGGATAAAAGACACATGGAGGCTTCAAGGAGACTGTGTCTTTAGTGGAGATGCATTCCTTGAAGGCTCAAAAACATTTTAGCCCCCTATTTTCTTGTCAAAAATTTCATAAGGGGGCTAACACTCCCCTCTTGGAATTTCTATGACTGCTGATATAACTTCAAGAGAAATTGGTAAATTGAGAAAACCAACCTTTGTGTTCGACCCTGTGAAGTTAGTAGAAATTTCTTTGGTAACCTGATTATTCCCTCCTTGAAGCTTTTCACAGAACCTCCAGCAACCTACCTTCTTGAAGGCTTCTTCAATAGATTTATCTCTTGTGAGAGTTTCTAAACCTTCGGGTTCTGTCCTCAGGTAGTGACCAGACCAGTGATTTCTTTTTTCTTCTGTCATATTTCTCCTGGAAACCCTGTGTCTTCAGCAAAACTATAATAAACCTCCTTGCTGGATAAAATAGCTCGCTTGAGAATTTGGTTCAGCCTCGCTTGATGGAAAACTCTGCCTCGCTTGATTAAAAACCTTGTTTCAGTTAGCAATTATTTTCAAACTCACTAGATTAGCAAGTATCGAAAATGCTAACATAATCATCAATTGAATTCTTCCTCGCTTGATTGAAAACTCTGCCTCACTTGAAAACTTAATGAGAGCTCCAGTATCTTATCATGAGCTTCTCTTTTAGCAATAGATATGCATGTAGTGCTTTCTTTGCATGAGATAAAAACAATGATAACCAACCCCTTTTCAAATTTCCAAAGGACTAATGACAAATGACCCCTAACAAATCCCATAATGATTTCATAACTGCTTTGGATGGTTGCATGCGTGAGGGAGGATTCGTGGACTAACACCATAATCGTGGACTGACATCATAATCATGAAAATTTAACCCCAAGTTGATGGATATGACAGGTAAACCGAAAATTCCGAAACCCCGATTTCGTAGTGCTGGTAGTGTGATTTCGAGATTTTTCGCTACGAAAATACCATTGTTTTCATAGTGCAGAAGAAAGTTTTTACATTGAGTGTGCTACGAAAACATGGTTTCGTGGCTTATTCGATTTTTTTTGAAAAATACTTAAAATATGGTTTTCAAAACATGGCATGAGACTTCTAAGGAGTAAAGCAAGGTTTATGAACTTCATTCGGTGATGAAATGAGACTTGTAACCTATGAATTAGACCCTATAAAACATAAAATGACTCAAAAACTATCTAATACCATGACTTAGGAACAAGTATGAATTGACTAAGTTTAGAGAATTTTAATAGTGATAACAGATGACCTACCGTGGGATGATCTTCATCATAGATCATCATTTTTACTTGAGCTTGAAAATTTTTAAAATAATTTTTCATCAATTTTCACTACTGATTATCTAAAGGAACCCTTGAATCCAATATCTAATACTCATTCAAACTCTGAAGTAAATTTGGGGAATATTTCTTCCACAATTCCTATTGACATATCGGTGAAACCAGGAATTTTTGAAAACATTGGCGGTCATATGTCTAGATATGGCATAGCCCAAAAGATATTGTGCGCTGGTTAATTTTGGCCTTCGTTATTTAAAGATTGCATTCTAACTATTCGAAATGCCACAATTGTCAAATTTTTTATCGTAAGATGCGTGCACCACCAGCTCCTCTTCATCCAATCATTGATGTTGGTCCTTTTGCAAAATGGGGCATTGAATTCATTACATGTAACCCTCACTCGACCTGGGGGGCATGGGTATATTATTCTTGCAGTCGATTATTTTACCAAATGGGCCAAGTTGATTCCTACATTTGTGGTAGATGGAAAAAATTCAGCTACTTTTGTATTCAATCACATGATTGCTTGATTTCCTGTACCCCAAGCTATCATCACTGATCATGGGAGCCATTTTCAAAACATTATGATAACTGAACTTTCCAACTACCTTGACATGCGCCATGACAGTTCTACACCATATTACCCGTAGGCCAATGGTCAAGTTGAAGCTGTAAATAAATTCTTAACTACTATGATTAAAAGGATAATCGACATTCATAAATCCAATTGGCATACTATTCTTTTCTCAGCACTTTGGGCATATTAAACCTCAGCAAAAACTGCAACAGGTTTCACTCCTTTTCAGCTAGTTTATGGTTTAGAAGTTGTGTTACTGATTGAATGCGAAATAACATCACTCAAATTAGCCACAGAATTATTACCAGCTACCTCTGAAGAGGAAAAACGCTTTTTATACTTAGCTCAACTAGATGAGACTCAACGCACCGCTGCATTAGCTACCGAGGCTCATAAAAAATGAATGAAAGTGCAGTATGATAGGAATGTTACACCTCGTATTTTTTCAAAAGGTGACCTAGTATTGGTATATGACCAAACTACTGATAAGATAGGAGCTTGGAAATTCGAACCCATGTGGCACGGTCCTTATATTGTGAATCGAGTTCTTGCAAAAGGGGCCTATGAATTAAATGATTATGACGGGGTCTCTTTAGACAAACCCAGAAATGGGCTTTATCTGAAGAGATATTATGCTTAAATCTTGTGTGGAGATTTTATTTATAGATTAGTTCTTTTCATAGCTAGTTGCCATAGATTAGCAGAGTGTGTCTAGTTTAAGTTTGTTTTTTATCCCTGCTTATCTGGATTACTCTTGATACTACAGATGTCGACATCCATTCAAACGTATATTGGTTTTGCTGATGGTGCTTGTCGTAGTACACAGAACATTTCTTCTACAGCCTGGGTTATTTATTCACCTGCTGATGAGTTAATATATATGCATGGGGTAACTCTTGGTCAAACAACAAATAATATTGCAGAATATAGCGTAGTGATTGACTTATTATCTGAATCCATTTCATTTGGAATTCTACGTTTGATCGTTAGGTTATATTCTAAACTCATTGTATTACACTTAAATCGAGTATACGCAATTAAAAACCCAGTATTGTTAAGATTATTTTTGAAGGTACGTCTCTTGGAACGAGAGTTTGATTATATTGAATATCAACACATTCTGAGAAATTTAAACACATTATCTGATGCTTTAGCTACTAGTGTTATAAACAAACATTTGCAACATTAAAAGCAGTAATTCAAAACAACATTCGATAAACATGTTGAACAGAGAGCCGAAAATAGTAGAAATATCATAAATTAGTGTAATGTTTTCAAAAATATTACATCGTCCTTGATTATAGGTTTAAAACACCTTATAATTGGTAAAAATAGTGATACAAAAAAAAAAATCATGGTCTGCACAATCATCCACTATCTGTGGTGATGATAGTATACAAAAGCTCGTGCTACCCAGTTCAGGAATCTCCTGAAGTGACCAGGAATGCCAATGACATATATTTGGAGATGGAGAGGGACATCGACTATCTAAGTCTCCGAAATATCCAAATTCAACCACTCTAGGTTGTGTTCCAAGTCAATTAGAATCTCAGCTGCCTGATCATGTGGTGGTGCAGTAGCCTCTCTTTGCTTCCTATGGAAGCAACGGAGTGTAGCTAGCCTACGTGGACCAACATCTGCATTTTATATTTTTTTCATCAATATTGGATGATTTAAAACAAAAACAAATAAAAATCAGAATTTAGAACATGTCAAAATATTTTTTACCTGAATCATCCCACTATGTCCTTGGAGGAAGAGCCATCTCTCGATCCCCACGAAAGTCTATCCCAGCATACGAGAAATCTTCTATGGAGAATATTTGGTTCTCTAACCAATGGAAATAAGCTGGGGTAAAATGAAAAATTTCACTTCCCTCACTATGATGGGCCATCAGCGCAACCCATCGGACCATCTTAGGCTGTTTGTTTCTAGCTATCCTTGTGATACTAGTGTAATATTCCAAAATTTGCAAGCAACAAATTGGAATATTAACTTTTTCTTATAACATCTAGGAGATGAATAAAATGGGAAAAATGCCCATGAGTAGGAATAAAATCCCTCATAGTGTGAAAGGGATCAGTGGATCAACTTTATTTTTCACCTTCCAATGTGAAAAGAAGCAAATGCATGAGGACAAGGTCAAGTTTGACCAAGTCAACAACACTGCCTAAGAGGTGTAGCTTGCATGAGAAGACAACGTAGTTTGAAAGGTAGGAATATTCTTTGTGGAAGAAACCCTAATGTGTGGGGTCTAGGGAAAAGAGGCATTCACTTGCATAAAAGGAGGAAGAGGCAACCATAGTGAGACATCTTGGAGCATATTGATTTTGGTCTAAAGACTATTTTGCATTCTCTGGCTATTCAGTTGAGTTGCAGTGTTGCTTAGCACGAGGGATTCCTGTTTAGGAATTCTTCTCCTTCTTGAGAGGCCTCTTGAAGGATTGAACTTCATTTTCTCCACATCTTGGCTCAAGGCCAAAGCCACTAGTTCAGTCACTGCATTATTTCTACTAAAGTATAACGTAGTGTTGCTGGGTGTTCCAGTGGAGGGGTTCCACAACACCATTCCTTGTCTCATCTTTCAGATGACGGAGTCTCTATTCCTTAGGAAGGTTATTAAGGAAGGTTTTAGAGCTGATTTTAATATCTTGGCGTCAAGGCCAAGCATCTCCCATCATAGATAGTGCATTCCATTCTCCATACTGTGTTATTTCAGTGCATACTTGCAGTGAGGAGTTGCACCATCATCTTGGAGGAAGATATCTTCAAGCATACGATCCGACTATCACTTGAGAGTTCTATCAGAGGAGGTTATTTCAGATTGCACATCATCTTCAGCCATCTCCAGTTATTTCTGAGTTGTAGCTGCTACCTAGCAACTCCAGCATTTCTACAGATTTTCCATTTGTACATGTATTGCAGCCAATCCTTCTAAGGATTGTTGTATCATTATTGTATTGTTATTTTCAAGGTTTGAGAGCTTGCTCCCCCACCTTTCTTGATATTATATTGCTATATCATTGTATTTTCATTATATATGTTGTAGTGTCTCCTATAGACAGTGTTTTCATAGCCTGGGTTCATACCTATATAGCAGAGTTCTTCATTTCGTTGTACATGTGTTGCTGAGGCTTACATTGTATTACTTGAGTGATTGTTTTCTCAAGAATTTATATACATTATTTCTGCTTTGATATAATATGATGGCTATTTTTATCTTCAAGTGTTCTTGGTTATAGAATAACGTTTTTATTCCATTGTATGCTCATGCATTGTTGTAGTCCCTTCATCAGGCACTTTTAGAGGACATCTAGGTGTGGGACTTCTATTTAACCACCCTAGAAGGATTTATTTGGAGCCTCCTCTTGGATTCAGCACTTATATACATTGATCTAAGTGATCCAGGTCCTGGTTTCAATTCCTATAGCAGCCATTACTAGAAAATTCATTTTCCAGTCATGCCTTGCTAGCTATTCCAGATTTGGGATATTACAGTGGTATCAAAGCTGCTTACTTGGCTCAGCCTGTGAGTCTCAGCCCAAGAAGATCAGAAGATTGAAGAGGATGAGTTTCAAATCCATGAATAACCTCCCCAAGGAGGATAAGCAAAAAGAAGAGGAAGAACCCGACACTTCCTCTTCTCATCAAGGAGACAGAGAAATAAGCAGGGAAAAGTCTCCATTTTTTGGAGGAGAAAGAGAAAAGCGGCATAAGCTTACAAATCTTCTTCCTAAATCTGTACATAAAATTCATGAGGATTTCAAGAAGATCCAGAGGGAGATGTATGAAGAATCTCCAAGAGGGTTTGATTCAAAAGCAAACTCTATATTTTAGGAGTGGGAGCAAGTAGCTACACATCCTAATACTCAACGCAGTCACATGCCCAGGATTGCTGGAAGAGAGATGGAAAGAGAAGAAGAGGTTGCTAGGAGGGAAACTCTTAGTGATTTCCTAAATGAGTATGAGTCTCAAACTCATAAATTCCAACATCATCTCATTTTTTCAGAGTTTTTCAAGATGAAGGTGAAAGGAGAAGACCAGTAGGATAGATTTCTTCTATCTACCTTTGAAGGTTCACCTACATGTTCAGCCAAATCTTGGGTGGAGGAGTTAGAGACCTTCTTGTAGCAACACCACATTCCTGAAGATGAAGCCATCAAAGTTGTAGCACTGCATTTGAGAGGTAAGGCTTTTTCCTAGTGGACTTTTTAATCCTTTTCTTTAAGAAATGTAAACATTGCATCATATGCTAGTTTCAATAAGGCATTAGTGAAAATATTTGATAGAATGATTCATGAGACACACATGGTGGAGAAAAAAAAGAAAACTCAAACAAAACCCTTGCATGAGAACACAGTACCATTTCAGAAAACAATGGGGAAGGCTGAAAAATTGCGCCATACTTTTCTAGAAGAGAAACTTCCATCTCACACCTTTGAGCAAGGGAGCATGGAGATCTGTTTTTCAAAAAGAAATAAAATCAATGGAGGGTTGTCCATTCATGTTGCAGAGATTGAGGGCAACAACGTTTTCATGCCTAGAGATTATCTAGTGCCTCATGCCAAGGAAGGAGGAGCTCTTGGTCCAAATAGAGGGATACTTACATCTTTGCAAGGAAGTCCCCAGTATCTCATTTGTGGATATCAAGGCACAACACATGCTCTACATATGCCATTGTTGAGGAGGTGTGGAACTATGGAGACACAAGGAGAAGATAGGGAGAAGACCTAACATCATGAGATGAGGAGTACACATCCCTAATCATTTATGGAGGTTGATTCACCTAAGAAGGTGATTGGATTGCGCAGTGGAAGCATGGAGAATTTTATTCATTCATATATTCAGTCACCTCTTGTTAAGGATGTCTCGTTGCATGGAGACATTTTTCCGGGGAGACCACTGGACCAGTAGAGGAGGATGGATGCTTCACATGTTGGGGCACCACTCATTTATTTCAGAGGAGTGGGAACCTTGAGAGAGCTTGATATAGCATTGTGAGTTTGGGGTAGACTCAAGGAGAGAGAGAGCATTCTCTCAACATCAGCATCACCCACTTCCATTTAAGATTTTGGGTTGTGGCAGAAGCAGCAGGGGAAGGATAGCAACCTTCCAACTTGCATCTTTCGCATGAGAGGTGTCAAAGAAGATAGTGACCATATGATAGGTTCTGTTCATGAGAGATCATTAGCGTTGTCACTATGGAGGATAGATCCATATTGGAACTCCCAGCTTTTGGTGGAGTACTCCAAGGATCTTCATACTTGCAAGATATTGGATGGCCAGTTGCACTTGGAGGAGTATTCATTCAAATATGGGGTCATCTTCTATCAGGGTAGGATCTTCTTATCTGGAGCTTCCAAGCTCAAGGAGAAGTTCCAACAAGCAGTTCATGAGGATTTCCTTTTGAGTCCGACTAGTTATATGAGAGCATACCACACCATCATGGAGGGGTATTTTTGGAAGGGCTTTGAGGAGGAAATATATCAGCATATGAGGAGATGTAGAGATCATGTATAGATGCAGGAGATACATAACTCTTTGGAGAGGAGTTAGCACATCCACCTCTTTTCTCCTTGAGAATGGGAGGAGACTCATCTATGAGCCACTCCACTTGTATGAGTAGGACATATCATAAGGGTGATGATTATTTACATGATTATTTATATGATGTATGTCCCTTAACCATATATATGCAAGATGTTGCTCCAAGGAGGAGCATTCTTTCTTTAGAGCTTCATGGTCTAGTTGAGGCCATAAGAATGATTGATGGGCATTCCCTAGGAGGACTTATGGAAGAGATATATCATGGAGGACATACTCTTTGTACACCTTATATCATTCACTTCCTCCATACTCATGAGGAGAGTGGAGCAGCAGGAAAGTGGTTGAAAAGCCACTCATTTTATCAGCCTCTATTGTAGTTGAGGGTCAAGCTGTGTTGGCTACATTTGAGGGACCATTTTCCTTCTCATTTGTTGCATATGGCAGCAAGCATGATCATCATCTTTCCTCCCTATGGATCTCTTGTTTTTGTCTTTGTGAGGGACATGCTTGGGAGAGAGACACATTGGGTGAATGTGTCCTTTGAGGGAGAAATTCCTCACACTTTTTGCACTACATGTTCTAAGGGGAGCATGGGACATGGTATGGTCACCTTAGCAACACATTTTTTTCCTTATGAGGTGAGCCATATGATGGAAGAGATGCCATGTGATGATGACTTCCAACTCATCATATATGGAGATATTTGGGCCACCATGATTTGCAGCGTTGGAGGAGAGATCTTTGGAGATCTAGTCCTCATCTTTCCACTTGAGGGCAACCCTATTGTAGCCCATGATTAGCAGACACTCTACACTTATCTTAAGTGGAGAGATGGATAGCGTGGGGTAGGCTGCATAGTCTACCATGTGTAGTTTTTCATCCTACCTACTTTGCCAGAGCCAAAGGTGGAGGACAGTTTCCAGGAGTTGCCTAGTTAGAAGGTGACTCATTTTGCATGGCTCATAGCTTGGAGATGGAGGATCCATATGGGAAAGATAGTTCCCATTTTATTTCAGATCCCATTATTTAAAGAGACCTCTATACATCACTTTGATATCCTCTTCAGTATTTCACCTTTACATGATGATGGATTGATAGCTAACTTGAATGCTGAGGAGGGGCAATGTGGAGGCTTGATTGATGAGATAGCATCAATTTCCTTGGAGGATATCATCATACATGGATGCTACCAGGAGAGGAGAAGAGAACTCAGCCTATACTTGCACTTGCTTGATGACAAGCAATCTTTGAGAGGGGAGGACTGTAATATTCCAAAATTTGCAAGCAGCAAATTGGAATATTAATTTTTTCTTATAACATCTAGGAGATGAATAAAATGGGTAAAATACCCATGAATAGGAATAAAATGTTGAACCCTTAGTTAAACTGAGAGGGGGGGGGGGGTGAATCAGTTTAACACATTCATGGACTTTTAAATTTTTTATTAAAACTTACTTACACCTTCATTTCATGTCCAACTTAATATGTGAGTAATCTTAGAATGTGAGCAGCAAATATTAATTTAATATAACAGTAGACTTTAATATGAGAGCAACAGGTATTAAGAAGAAGATATAAATCAGATCAACACATAAACATCATGCACAGAGACACCAGATATAAGTGGAAACCCATAAAGGGAGAAAACCACATCTTATTATTGATGTGCTGCAAAGGCAAGCTCCAAATCCCTCTCACCACTATTTTTCTGCAGGCACCAACCTACAGGAGGCTCCAACCTCAATTCTGCAAGCTACAACTTGCAAGGAAGCACAAAATCCCTTCAATTTTCTGCAGGCACCAACCTACAGGAGGCTCCTACCTCAGTCAGCTACAACTGACATCTATCAAGCTACAACTTGATAGGGAAGCTCCAACTTCCTTACTCTTTCAAAAGAATGTTTGCCGATTTACCTCAAATCAGCTCTGTTTTGTAGTATCTCTTTCTGCTCTTATTTTCTTAATATTCTCTGCCTCACTCTTCTATACTCTGCATTCTCTATATTTACTCTCTCTAATCTGCTTTGAGCTTATCAAATTGATATTATATATAGAAATTCTCACATGACTGTTTGTATTTCACAAAGAATTTGGAGTGAACAGTCATGACTCTTTGGCTTCTATCTTCTCATTCCTTTTATCTACTCATTCAATAAATATAACTGTAGGTGCTTATTTTAATATTATAGTTGGATATTTTCTCTCTTTTGAAGACTTGCCAATGCATCACAAACAATAAAAATCAATTAAAACTTTTACATTCAAACCACAGTGAGAACTCCAGCTCAACTCATTTAGTCTTTTGGCTTGCTGTGCATTTGTCTTTTCTTTGACTGTGTCTGTCTTTTCTGTGACTGTGTTTTATCTCTTTTCAGCTCTGTTTTCTCTTCTATCCTCTGCTGTGGTGTAACTATTGGATACGTGTAACTGTGCTTTTTATACCAGCTGACTATAAATCTGGACAAATTCCAACGCTCTGTACATAGTACGTGTCTTGTTGATGTGGCGAGTTTCACAAGCGGAACATACGTTCATCACAATGGTTTTATATTAATAATCGCCCTCCCATTAAGCCGAGGCATATATATAACCCACAGACCACACGGCACTTTTTAATACAATCGCAACAACTTTATGTTAACAATCGCCCTCCACCTTAAGCCTTTGGTCTTATATTACAATCCAATAAATCGAATCAAAACCTCTAATATATGAAAGGGTCGGGCCCCACATCTGACGGCGGACAACATGTCACAACGGCGATCGGCGGATCAAACAAAAAAAACACGCAATGTAACATTTGCGATGTGCGATGTTGCGATGGTGCGATATTGCGATTTCGCAATGTTGTGATGGTGCGATGGCGCGATGTTGCGATGTTGTGATGGTGCGATGGCGCGATGTTGCGATGTTGCGATGGTGCGATGGCGCGATGTTACAATGGTGCGATGGTGCGATGAATTCTACTTACGGCCTTTACTGTTCACTCTAAACCACGTCATTGTTCCTCTCGCAAGGTTCCGTTCTCCACTCCAGGTTCCAGTCCAACACTTTTACTCCGGATTCCAGTCTTTTATAAGTGGCCCTACGATATGTATAACACACAGCTCCATTACCATTGCACATTTAACTCTGGTTCTGTTAGCCCCCCATAAATTTTTTGACAAGAAAATAGGGGGCTAAAATGTTTTTGAGCCTTCAAGGAATGCATTTCCTTTGAAAACACATCATCCTTGAAGCCTCTTTGTGTCTTTGTCCTTTGATGAAGTCCCCTCTACTGGGTTCCCATATAAAGCCTCTCTGTTGTGAAGAAATGCCCAAAAGGCCTCCTTTTCCCTCTTATTTCACTCCCTCTAAGCCTTTGTTTTCATCCTCTGTCCCTCCCCTTCTAAATTCCCCACTTACCCCCTAAATCTCCCTAAAGTCCCCTTTATATCCTTCCCTTACCCTTTGTTGGCCCTTTTTCCCCTTATTCCTCTATCGTTACCCCTTCTAGCCTTTAATTTCATTGAAAATGGGTTAAAAACCCACTTCCGACCTTATACTAAGGCTTAGCCCCTTTTCCGTCGCCCCTTTAGCTATTTTCCCCTTGTAAACGAGTGTTGTGACTAAGCGCTGCCCATAAGGCGCTAATCGCATTTTCGCGTGTTGTTGTTTGTGTGCGATCGATCCATCGCAAATATTTGTGATGTGATCTGATCGCGTCGCACATTGCCTCGATCGCAATATCGCATCACAAGTTCCTTTCTGCGTTTTGCGATTTCTCTCCGCTCCCCATTCGCAATTACGATATGATCTCGTGGGCCCCACCACTGATTACTCCCGCCGGTTCATATATTAATGGGTTTTTCCCGTTGTAATCAGGAAATTTGTTATATATTGAATTTACAAAGGATTGCCCATCACATCGCAAGCCCCATGTTTATCACTCCGCTCCACTCTCGTCCCCCGATTGCGATTTGCGACTGCGATTTAGCCCTGGTCCCACCTCGTGCTATCATTCCCTCCCGCTTCATTTTTTTTCCATTATTTCCTTTGTATTTCGCCCAAACAATTAATCTTTGGGTTTTAAACTATTAAACTTTTCTTCCGCCGCTCTCCATTATTTTCACTGCTCTCACCTGTTCTGCCGCTGTTCCTCCGGGCCTCCGCAGCATTTCTCTGCCACCACTGCCTGGGTTTGCAACAGGTGTGTTATATTATGCAAGTAGCGTAGAGAAGCCATTAAAGCCGCTAGCGGACCAACAGAGAAGATTCAAGAGGGTTAATTTGCTTGTTATTGACGTAATAAATGTCTAACCCCACATTCAAAGGAAAGGACTTAGTTTGAAGATTTAAGCACACTATCAAACTCTTATCTGTGTTTAATATCAGCAGAGTACTATTCTCCAAATGGGACATCTTCCTACAAGAAATCCCCATGCCTCCTCGAGCCCTAAAACGATTAATTACACTGACTGAAGCTCATTCAAAACAGTCAAGCAACAGTTATGTAGGTATGGAGCGGCCTTGCAGATTTGACACCCAATTCATTTATTCCAAAAGGCTAGCACAAAGTTCCAAACCGTCGTAAGGACTTAAAGAACATATCAGAGGTCGATCTTGACCTGACAGACGCTTCCAAACAATCTACAAAGTACAGCACAGCGCCATTAAGCAGAATGGGCTTGGCCTCCTTTACCATTCTGTCTTAATGAGACTCATTTAATTTGTATCTACTCTTGCTTTCATCTCTTCTTCTATAAGAACCCCCAAGAACATATTGTAAAGGTTGTTTTTGGCTGCTGCCATTGCTGTTAGAGGGATTCATTCTGACTGTTAGAACAATCTTGGGAGGGAATAGCAGAGTATTTTGTATGTACTAGGCTAGGAGGAGAAAGTTTGGATTGTAACAGCCATTGAGCTCAGTGTATATGACTGGTTTTGCATCGATTAATCAAAGCACATTCCATAGGATCCTGGTCTATTACTATTGATGATGTTTCCTAACTCTGTTTATTTCATTTTCATGTTGTCCATTGTTCTTTTGGGCTTGCATCAGAAAATAGGCATAGGATTTACCCTTTTTAGGTACCCTATGTTTCTGCTCTTTTTGCCATCAATGTTTTCTGCTAAATGTGTTATCTGAGAATTCATTTCAGTTAATTTAACCAGTGTAGTGGATGTTGTTGCCTTCTCTCTGATGTATGAATTGGATGGATCAGTTCTTAGATGTTCTTGTTGGGTTTAAGCTGGAAGGTTTGGGAACAATGGGGATTAGAGTTAGCCCTGTCCACTAGGATCCTTGCGCGACCAGCTGGCCTTTCTAAGATCCCTTCCGTCAAACTTATCTCTGTCTTTCCCCTGGAGCATGCTAAAGCTGACCTAGAGTTAAATGATCTCTGGTCCGATCTACAAGTTGCCCCTTTGTCCCTCTTTGAGAGCTTCCTTTGAGTATGTCCAAGCAGGTCTGAAGTTAAATGACCTCTAACCTGATCTATAGATAGAAATTTGGTTACTCTCCTTCTTTCACTTTCTTTCCTTAATGTTCCATCCCACCATCTAATCTAAAAGATCCTTTAGTATTAGATGACTTGCCCTTTGGAAGCCTTGGCTAGTGGATGCAAGTAATTTCCTTTCATGACTCCATAGCCCAATGGATGGCACAATTTTGACCTACTCTCTTTGTTGAAACGTCCTATTGCTTTGCTCCTTTCCTTCCATTACTTCTCAGTCTATGATATCATGACTCAATCTAGCAACCAACCAACCAAATCATTTAAAATCCCTCGTGCTTGATATCTAGCCTAATATCTCATTTTGAGCTTCAAAGACATATCATTCTTTGCTCTATTTGGAGAGATCCCTCTTCGGGTCCAGGAGGGCTAGATCCTAGGGCCCCAAAGTGGTTTGATGTTGTCTTATCTTTTGGTATTTTCAAATCTACCAAAACACAGGAACCCCAACAGGTTCCACCTCTATTTAGTTTAACATCGTCATGTTTTTGCTCTGTTAGTGTTATGGATAACTTCATTGTATTATCGCCAACCATCAACACAGTTCACAAACTTTGTTTTTATATATATAAATAACGTTCGGCTTGGATTTTTTATTTTTTATTTTTTTTATTTTTTTATAACGGCTCTGCCCTGGCATTGCCTCTGCTACTTCTGTCATTCTGCCTCTGCCTCTGCCTCTGCCTCTGATAACAGTTCTTTCTCTTATTATATTCGCTTCCTCTTCCTCTTCTTGACTCCTTTATTTCCTTCATTTGCTTCTTTGCTGTATTCATTGCCATGATAACAGTTCTGTTTCTGTCGCTATTTGTCTTACGCTCTCTCTTTTATTTCATCTGCTCCTTGAATAATGCTACTCCTTAATTCTCCTTTTGCTGCTTCTACTTCTTTAAATGAACCTGTCTCTACTGCTCGACCCTCTCTACATCTTACTGCTTTGCTTCTTTCTTTGCCATCTCTTTTTCCATCAATGACAACATTTCCAACAGTCTCCCCCTTTGGCATTGATGGAAATTACCTCTATTTTCTTTTTAGAAGCCCATTTTTTCGTTTTCCTCCCCCTTTGACATCAATGGAAAAGGATTGCTCACTTCCTGATTTGTTTTCTGTATTTCTTCTACTGAGTTATGTTTAGGCCCTCTTCTGCTGACTTTGTACCATGCTGCTCCAGAGTGATGTACCAGACTTGTTGAGAGAACACTTTGAGGATTATTGAACTTGAATATGCACTATAAATTGGTACAGTCCAAAGCACAGTCTCCTTTCACTAGTATAAGGCTGAAAGTGAGGATACTGATCCTTCATAGAATACATTGTATTAGCTTTATCTAGTCAGAGATGTATGATTGGATTCAACAACTAAAATGCTGAGAGGCTTCAAATGATAATCACTACTCGTCTTTTATGTTTCAGATTCTTAATATAATGTTTCAGAGCACAATACTGATCCTTTTGCTCTGTAATTGACCTTTTTATGCTTTAATAATGTAGATAGCTCTAGGATAATAACTTGGTGTTCTTTTGCATTAATCCTTTGATCTTGAGGACCTGATTCATGCTTTCCTTGCTGGCTGTTCTCCCCATGAAATGATATTTTCATTTTTGTTCTCCCCCTGAAATTGTGCTTTCTCTTTATATCAGAGAGTGGCATCTGCAAATACTACTCCTAGTTTATCTCTCAAATATTGAAATGGTTCTCTAGCAAGAGGTTTGGTAAATATATATGTTGTCTGTTCTTTTGTTGGTACATATTCCAGCTTTACTATCTTCTGAGCCACTTGTTCTCGGAGAAAATGATACTTGATTGGGATATGCTTAGTTTTTGAGTGAAGCATAGGATTTTTAGATATACTTATAGCACTTGTATTATCACATTTAATTGAGATGGGTTCATCAATGCTTACCTTCATGTCTTGTAGAGTTTTCTTCATCCACATGACTTGTGTACAACATGCTGCTGCTACAATATATTATGCTTCTGCTGTAGATAGGGAGATATATGTTTGTTTCTTGCTTAACCATGCCACCAGAATTTCTCCTAGATAGAATGCACCTCCACTTGTACTCTTCCTGTCATCCACACAGCTGGCGCAATATGCATCTATGTATGTTGATAAAGTGAGGTTTTTGCTTTTAGGATACGAGAGTCCATACTGTGTTGTTCCTTGTAGATATTTGAATATTCTTTTGACTGCAAGAAGGTGATTTTGTTTAGGTGCCGCTTGATATCTAGCTGCTAGTCCTACTGCTAGCATGATGTCTAGTCTTGATGCAGTCAGATACAATAGACTTCCAATCATGGATATGTAGAGTTTTTGATCTATATCAGCAGACCCATCATCAGCACCCAGCTTGCAACCTCTGGTCATGGGAGTTGACACAGGTTTGCAGTCCTCCATTTTGAATTTTTTCAGCATTTCTTTTAAGTATTTTTCCTGAGAGATGAAGGTGCCTGTGTTCTTTTGTTGAATTTGCAGTCCCAAGTAGAAACTGAGCTCTCCAATCATAGACATTTCAAACTCTGTTTTCATCTCATCAACAAACCATTTTGCTAGTTCATCTTTGTTTCTTCCAAGCATAATTTCATAAACATACACTACAACAATCAGGAGTTCATTTTCATGGGCTTTTATGTATAGATTGTTGTCTACTCCACCTTTCTTAAAACCCTATTTTTGAAAATATTTATCCAGTCTTGAGTACCAAGCACGAGGAGCCTGTTTCAGTCCATATAGGGCCTTCTTCAGTCTGCATACATAGTCTTCTTTTTCTGTCAATGAGAAGCCTTCTGGTTGTTCCATGTACACTTCTTCTTCTAGATCTCCATTAAGAAAAGAAGACTTTACATCCATTTGATATACCTTGAAGTCTTGGTAGCATGCAAATGCCAGGAACATTCTGATAGCTTCCATTATGGCTATAGGGGCAAATGTTTCTTCATAATCAAGTCCTTCAATTTGTGAGTATCCTTTGCAGACCAGCATGGCTTTATTCCTGATTACTTGTCCTTGCTCATTCATTTTGTTTTTGAATATTTTGAACCAATTATATTCTTTTCAATTGGTCTAGGAACTAGTTCCCAGGTATTGTTCTTCTCAATTTGGTCCAATTCTTCATTCATTTCTTTTACCCAATACTTGTCCTTGTTGGCTTCTTCAAACTTCTTTGGCTCTATTTGTGATAACATTGCTATGTATACTTCTTCTGTCTGTTCAATTAGCTGCCTTCTTGTTTGCACTCCTACACTCTTGTCTCCTATGATTTGATCTTCTGGATGGTTCTTTTGAGTGTATCTTGAGGGGTTTTTTGAGTTCAGTTCAGCATTTTCTGATGTTTTAATTGTTTCTTCATTATCCTGGTCCTCTTCTTCATGATTTTCAAGATGGCTGCTGCAGTCTATATCTCTTTTCTTGTTTGGAAGTTCTTCATCAAATCTTACATCAATACTTTCTACAATTTTTTGAAGAGTCTTGTTGTAGCATTCGTATCCTTTACTCTTGGATGCATATCCTAAGAGTATTCCTTCATCTGCTCTTGCATCAAACTTCCCCAGATTTTCATCATTATTCTTTATGTAGCACTTGTTGCCAAAGACTCTAAAGTGCTTGATTGATGCAGGTTTACCATGCCATAGCTCATAAGGTGTCTTATCACTGTTAGGTCTTAAATGAGCTTTGTTTAGAATATGTACTGTTGTGTGTACAGCTTCTGCCCAAAAGGTTTGAGTAATGTTACTCTCTTGCATCATAGCTCTGGCCATTTATTGTACAGACCTGTTTTGTCTCTCTGCTACTCCATTCTGCTGAGGTGTCCCTGCAATGGTAAATTTTTTCTTTATTCCATGTTCATTACATAGGTCTGCAAAGTCATAATCTGTTAATTCTCCTCCTCTATCTGATCTGATACATTTTAGCTTGCATCCAGTTTGATTTTCTGCTAATGCTTTGAATGTCTTAAAATTTTCTAGTGCTTCTAATTTGTTCTTGAGAAAAGCAACCCATGTCATTCTGGAGAAATCATCTATTATCAGCATGAAGTAGGATTCTCCACTTGGTGTCTTAGTTCTAGCAGGTCCACACAGATCCATGTGCACAAGCTGGAGTGGTCTTCTTGTTGATAGCTCATATTTAGATTTAAATTATGTGTGAGTCTGTTTCCCCAATGGACAAGATTTGCATATGGTATTTGAAGGTCTTTTTATTTCTGGCATATCTCTGGCAGCTTTCTTCTTGCTCAGTCTGATGATATGGTCGAAACTGATATTTCCTAATCTCCTATTCCATAACCATGACTCCTCAAGTTTGCTAAGATGGCATGCTTCATCTTTCTCTTTCAAAATGTAAAAAATGCTCTCTGTTCGAACACCTTTGAGCAGAGTCTTACCTATGGTGCTTGATTTGAATTCACAATCTTGTGCTCTAAAAAGAACTTCACAACCTTTGTCACACATCTGACTGACACTTAGTAAATTTGCTTTTAGCCCATCTACAAATAGTACATCTTGGACATTTCCTCTACCATTGTCTATGCTAACTGAGCCTTTTCCCTTGATCCTACCTGATTTATCATTGCCAAAAGTAACATTTCCAGATTTCTTTTCATCAAGAGTTATAAACTTGCTTTTGTCTCCTGTCATGTGTTTAGAGCAACCACTATCCAAATACCACTGGATTTTCAGGTCTTGAGTAGTTAGAGCCAAGTCACATTTATTCATCTTCTTTATCCACTGGAGGCATCCTTTTGTTTGGTATATTTTGTGAGGTGATGAACTATATCTTCTTAGAGGACATTTGAAAGGTATATGTCCAACTTGATTGCATACACAACATTTTATCATAATTTTTGTAGAATTATGAGTATGAACAGAATTTATTTGATTCATAAACCTTCTTGAGGTGTTGAACATCAATCTTTGTCCATACTTTCTACACTCAATGATTTTATGGCCAAATTCCTTACAATAAAAACAGTAACCATAGAAACTATTTGCATACCTGATGTAAGGTTGTCTTTTCCATTTGTTTGATTGGGGCAGTCTCTTCAATGTTTTCATCTTTTGCTGGTTTGAATTACTTCTCCTTGCATGACAATATGCAGCAATGTGTCCCAGCTTGTGGCAGACATAACAGGTGGCATTCTTCATAGGAGGGAAGAGTTTCCTTTGATGGTTTCCAAATTTTACATACTCAAGGGTCTTAGTATTCATTATATTCTTTACTACTAGTGGTTTATTCTTTTCTCTGTCTTCCTTATTACAGGTTTCTTCTTTTGTAGGAATTGTTTGAGTGGCTTCATCATTCTTCTTTTCTTTTACAAACATAATCTCTCTGTCAACCTTTTCTTTGCCTTTACTTGATTCTCCTTCATAGACTATTCTAGTTTTTATCATAGGGGATCTTTGAGCAACCAGAATTTCATTCAACTTACTAGAGCTTGTTGTTTGAGAAGAGTTTATAACCACTTTCCTTTCATCATTTTCTAGTTTCATCTTGAGACATACTACTTTTTCTTCTAGCTTCTCTTGTTCTCAGGTTTTATCCTTGATTTGCTGAAGTAACATGTCTTCTATCTTGTTGGCTTCTTCAAGCTCTACCTTCATCTGCATGAGGACTTCTGAGTTTTTTTCTTCTCTTACATACTTGAGAAGAATGTCCTTTTGTTTTCTGCACTTCAGTTTGAGTTTTTCAATCTCCTCCAGAGCACTTCTTAGCTCCCCCTCAAGGTTGACTTCCCCTTCTTATTCTTCATCTTCTAGCAGGAGTCCTTCAAGTTCTTCTATGGTCATCAATAAGAATTCAAAGGTTCCTTCTTCACTCGAGGGTTCATCTGAATCTTCAGATGTACTGCTGTTTTGTTGAGCATAGAAGGATTTTCTACTGAACTTCTTTCCTTTCTGCCAGTTCTTTGATTTATTTTTCTCTGACTCTTGATCCTGATTCCTTACTTTCTTGTGAGGGCACTTAGCAGCATAGTGTCCAACTCTTCCACAATTAAATCATTTGAAAGGAAGTTTACCTTTGTATTTACGTGATCCTCTATCCAATTTCTTAACAAATTTTGCCTCTTCTTCATCTGAGTAAGAGAATATGTCTCCCTCTTCTTCTTTCTTCTTTTCTGTTTTAAAAGCTGCCTCCATCATACTTGGTTTCTTCTGTGGGAGTCTCATCTCATATGTTGTTAGATTTCCAAGTAGCCGGTTCATGGTCAAGGTCTCCCAATTGGCTATTTCTTCTATTGCAGAGACCTTGGGATTAAATCTGGATGGAAGATATCTTAGAATCTTTTGCACAATTATACTTTCTGGCATGGTTTCTCCAAGAGCTTTCATGTTTTTAACAATTTCTGCAACTTTTAGGAAGAAACTAGAAATGTCTTCATCATCATTCATTTTTAAGTTCTCAAACTGGGCTCTATAAACTTGAAGTTTGGTAGTCTTTACTTTCTTGTCCCCCTCATGGATGTTCTCCAGAGTATCCCACATTTCTTTGGTAGTGTCTTTGTGCATTACTTTGATAAACTCTGCTTCACACAATCCATTCAGGATGGCATTCATGGCTTTTGCATTAGCCACAAAATCTTGTTTTGTTTCTTTGTTTGTGTCAGTTGCCTTTGGAGCATATCCTAATTCCACAACAGACCATACTTCTATTCCTAGAGACATTATGTATGTCCTCATTCTGATTTTCCAGAAAGCATAATTTTCACCAGTGAAGAAAGGGGCTTTATTGGTTGAGCATCCTTCTTTACTAGCCATCTTGAGAAGGTAGGATCTCCTTTCAGTTGTTAGAATGGTACAAAGGAACCCGCTCTGATACCAATTGTTGAACCCTTAGTTAAACTGAGAGGAGGGGTGAATTAGTTTAACACATTCATGGACTTTTAATTTTTTTATTAAAACTTACTTACACCCTCATTTCATGTCCAACTTAATATGTGAGTAATCTTAGAATGTGAGCAGCAAATATTAATTTAATATAACAGTAGACTTTAATATGAGAGCAGCAGGTACTAGGCAGAAGATATAAATCAGATCAACACATAAACATCATGCACAGAGATACCATATATAAGTGGAAACCCATAAAGGGAGAAAACCACATCTTATTATTGATGTGATGCAAAGGCAAGCTCCAACTCCCTCTCACCATTGTTTTTCTGCAGGCACCAACCTACAGGAGGCTCCAACCTTTATTCTGCAAGCTACAACTTGCAAGGAAGCACCAAATCCCTTCAATTTTCTGTAGGCACCAACCTACAGGAGGCTCCTACCTCAGTCAGCTACAACTAAAATCTATAAAGCCACAACTTGATAGGGAAGCTCCAACTTCCTTACTCTTTCAAAAGAATGTTTGCTAATTTACCTCAGATATCAGCTTTGTTCTGTAGCATCTCTTTCTACTCTTCTTTTCTTAATCTTCTCTGCCTCACTCTTCTATACTTTGCATTCTCTATATTTAATCTCTCTAACCTACTTTGAGCTTATCAAATTGATATTATATATAGAAATTCTCACATGACTATTTGTATTTCACAAAGAATTTGGAGTGAACAGTCATGACTCTTTGGCTTTTGTCTTCTCATTCCTTTTATCTGCTCATTCAATAAATATAACTGTAGGTGCTTATTTTAATATTACAGTGGGATATTTTCTCTCTTCCGGAGACTTGCCAATGCATCACAAACAATAAAAATCAATTAACACTTTTACATTCAAACCACAATGAGAACTCCAGCTCAACTCATTTAGTCTTTTGGTGATCCGGATTTATGCAGGAACGCAACAGAATAAACACATAACCATAAATACAGAGATGCAGCGGAAATAACACTTCATTTCATTAATATCAAAGAACTGAAATTTGCTTACAGACAGAATGGAAATAAAACTAGCTAGGGCACTGGTAGCTATCTCCGAGAAGAGATGTGGCAGCTACAGGCCTCTGAACTGCGTTACAATGAGGTTCGAGGGCCTATTTATTATTGAGAAACAATGGAGAACCCTAAACATCCCAAAACCTAACCCTAGGAGATGAAGCGCCAAAACTATGGGCCCCGTTTGGGTAAATTGGTGTTTCAACTTCCCAGGGACGTAACTTTGGCATACTATCTCCGTTTGACGCATATGATACATCATTAGAAAGCTCTATCCGAGGACTACAGCTGTCGGGACAAATTTTATCAGAAAATTCGCTGGCGCTTTCGTACCCAAAAAACGTCGTTTAGGCCTCAAAACGGCTCCGGAAGTTCAGGACCCGAAAAACTGCTAAGAATAGTAAGTTATGCCAAAACGGAAAAACTGAAAGAGACAATGGTGGGGGCCCAAGTGGAATAGGCGGGTGGCCACCAATATCCACCGATCATTTGGTTTGTCGTGGCATTTGTTCTTTTCTTTGACTAATCGCTTTTTCAGGATCGCGGTTTTATCTCTTTTCGTACTTCTCGTTTTCTTCCTCGTCTCTCTCATATCTGCTGTGGTGTAACTGTTGCATATGTGTAGCTGTGCTTTTTATACCAGCTGACTGTAAATCTGGAGAAATTCCAGTGCTCTATACATAGTACGTGTCTTGTTGATGTGGCGAGTTCCGCAAGAGGAACATACGTTCATCACAATGGCTTTATATTAATAATCACCCTCCCATTAAGCCGAGGCATATATATAACCCACGGACCACGCGTCACTTTTTAATACAATTGCAACAACTTTATGTTAAAAATCGCCCTCCACCTTAAGCCTTTGGTATTATATTACAATCCAATAAATCGAATCACAACCTCTAATATATGAAAGGGTCAGGCCCCACATCCGACGATGGATAACACGTCGCAACGGCGATCGGCGGATCAAACAAAAGAAACATGCAGTGTAACATTTGCGATGTGCGATGTTGCGATGGTGCAATATTGTGATTTCGCAATGTTGCGATGATGCGATGGTGTGATGTTGCGATGGTGCGATGGC